>JAQZBX010011656.1:0-42368 GCA_029593785.1 Cabassous unicinctus | reverse complement strand
GGCAGGGGGGAGAGTTTGAAAATCTTGTGGGGAATGCAAAAGAATTAAAAATCAAGAACAATTAACAGCCATATCAGAATAACATGATCACTTAAAAAATTTCTTGTTAGATGCATTTAACAAGATATGGATAAAGATATTTCCAGTGCTCGAAAAATTTCCAATGTATTAGATTATTTATTTCCTCCCTTCTTAGAACTTATACCTGACAGCAGTCAACACATAAACAGGATACGGACATTAGCTTGAATAAATATATATATATATATATGAATTAAATAATCAACATCACAATGTCTGAAATAAATGCTGTCATTAATACAATATTATGAGACAAGTGGAGAGGTGTTTTGGGAATTATGTTCATTGCAGCTGAGATCAGTGGTGCAGATCTCTTACTCTTATTGAGGTAGGAAGTCACCGGGGAGCTATGCTTCAGGAACGGAGAGGAAGGGTTGTCTAAATTGTGAAAGCATGAAGACGTTTATAATATAGCATACCCCAACTCAGAAGTGTCACAAACACGGGAAAGGGAATTCAGATTGTTCGAAGTTGGTTTGGTCTCTATCTTTGTACATATAATTCATAACAGTGATTTAATTTAGCATACACACAACTAATCTGTAAATTAGCCACTAAAAATCTTCTGCCTTGGCGCCATAAAGAATTTATACTCTGATAGTTTTATTGTCTTCTTAAAGAAATTATTTTGATGAGTAACATACTTATGGTTAGATTTAAATGTACTGATTAAGGCAAACATTATTATTTTATAATAGTATTATATCATGATCAAATTTACTCAAAGGATTTTCAAAAGTACCTCTCTGGAAATATCTTTATCCATATCTTGTTAAATGTGTCTAAGAAGAGATTCATTTAAATTGAATTTTTATTTTATCTTGCTCAATAATAATTAGTATATTTATAAAGTCATTTAAAATCTTCAATTTTCTCATGCCATGTACTCATTTACATTAAATTATTCTTAAAGTAAAGCAAGCAAGCATTGATAAGAAATCAAGATGTTGAATAATTCCCTGGAATAAGACCAAGAAACAAAACCAACAGCATGTGAAATTGAAGGTATTACAGTCTATGTCAATAGCTTACTTAACTAAATGATATTTGTTGTGCCCAATTTCCCTTTCATATGTGAGTTTGTTTGTTTGTTTGTTTGTTTTTAAGAAGAAAACTGGTTAGTTAGGATTTAAGTTTTTTCCATATAATAAACTTTTAAAGAAGTTTTACATTACACAAAAGTTGCATCAAACATATAGGAGATTCCCATATACCCCATCCCCTCCCGCCTCACATTTTCCCCTATTAATAACATCTTACATTATTGTGGTACATTTGTTATAATTGAGGAACACATATTGAAGCATTGCTGCTAACCAAGATCTAGAGTTTACATTGTGGGTTACACTTTTCACTGTACAATTTTATAGGTTTTGACAAAATGTATGATGGCCTGTATCCATCATTGCAATATTATGCAGAACAATTCCAATGCCCTAAAAATGCCCCATGTTCCACCTGTTCTTTTCTCTTCCTCTGCTCAGAACATCTGGTAACCACTGTCTTTATATCAATGTTACAAGTTCTTCCGTTTTGGTGGAGGTCTCTGTGTTGGTGAAATCTGTCCATTAAAAAGAAGAAAACAGATATCTGACATTTTCATTGATAAAAGTTATTAAATTCAATAGAAGAGGAAAAACAATGGTAATATATATAAATTTAATTGAACATGGCATTTAAGATGAAAGTTTTGTTTTTTAAAAAGCTAATGAAATATGGCCATATTTTTTATTAGCCTGACAAACACTTTAGTTCCCAAATCATGAATCATTTTTGTTCCAGAAATTCATTTGAAATTAGTTTACTTTGGCAGATACTGTTGCTTGCCTACCCATCAGCCATTCTTTGAGCTCTTTCACTTTCATTTGGATATTGGCATTCCAATCATTCATTTAACAAATATTTAATTCCTGCTATATATATACTAGGCACTGTTCTAGGCCCTGGGGATAGAACAGTGAACAGATCAAAGCCCTTGATTTAATGAAGCTTAAATTCCAGTAGAGGGAAACATACAATACACAAATACATATGTGGTATATCAAATGGTGGTAAATCCTCTGGAGAAAAATAAAGCAGGAAGAGGTGATAGGGAATGCTTGGGGGATTTCTATTTTATATCCAGTTATCAGAAAGGCTTACTGGTGAGGTGGTTTTTAAGCAGAAACATGAAGGAAATAAGAGAGTTCACCATGTCCTGGGAGAGAATTCATTCTTAGCTGCCCAGGGAAGGTGGGCTCAGACTTAGTTGACAAATGAGTTTGATCTAAATCAAACTTTAGCGCAAATGAGAAACACCTGTACAGCTTGTAAAGCAGCTTGCTGGGCCTCACCTTCAAAGTTTCTGAATTAGTAGTCCTGGGGAGGAGCCCAATAATTTGCATTTCTAACAAGTTCATTGGTGAGGCTGAAGCTGCCGGCCAGGAGGCCATACTTTCAGAACCACTGGTCTAAACCAATCCCTTTCACCTCTGCCAATGATAGATTTATGAGCTTGTGTATATAATCCAGTTTTGGCAAGTGAGATCTAATCAAGACATTCCCCCACCTATGTTTCTTAAATTTTTTTTCAAAAGTTAAAATAAGAAATGTAGTTCTACTAAAACAAAAAAGTTGGGTTTCAAGAAAAATATTTTATACTACTTTTCAGTTTTAAAATTTACATTAACTAAAGTTAAATGAAATGAAAAAATTGGTTCCTCAGTCACACTAGCCACATTTCACATGCTCAATGGCCACATGGAGTTGGTGGTTACTGTATTAGTACAGGTTTAGGGTTTTGTTGGGGATTGAATCATATCCCCCACAAAAGGCACTTTTCAGGTCCTAACCCATAGTGCTGTGCATGTGAACCCACTTGTAAATAGGACCTTTGAAAATGTTATCAGTTCAGGTGTGCCCAGACTGAATGAGGGTGGGCCTTAACCCAATATGGCTGAAGTCCTTAAATGCAAAGGAAATTGGACACAGAAGGAGAACCCATGGGGAGCAGCCACATGCTGGAAGTCATTTGAACCTGAAGAGAAAGGAGAAGATGCAGCAATGTGCATTGTCATGTGATGGAAAAGCCAAGGACCAAGGATGGCTAGCAGCCAGCCCCAGAATGCCACAGTCTTCAGGGAGAAAGCATTGCCTGGCTGATGCCTTGAGTTTGGACTTCCAACCTCAAAACTGTGATCTAATAATTCCCATTGTTTAAGCCAAAAATAAGAGGAGAAAGTCAAGAGAACAACAGATGATGCAACCCAGAGTCCCTGTGAGATTTTGGCCTCCCCATTGCTGGAACTCCTGAACTCCAGATATCCAAGTTGGAAATAATTTATATGTCCTTATTATGAAAACCACTGCTGGTGGATAATCTGTTATGTTCAGCAGATAGCATCTGAACTGATGTGAGATCACTAGTCACTCTGAGGAATAATATGAAAAATAATGATTAGGTTCCAATATGAAGTATAAAGGTCCGATGATTTCACAGAATGATTGCAGAAATTACCTAAGATCCATGTAACCTAATCGTTACCAGTGACATTTTTTAAAATGGGAAATCTTCTTCTAGGTATCAACCTAGAATACCAGGAACACATTTGCTACATTAGCACTGATGCTTTGGTGGAATTTGATTTCATTGGCCTCCTGAAGGGCTAGAAGCCATGGAAAGAAGGGGAGTCTGAAAACTATGGCATGTATTCATTTATTCATATCAGTTTGTTCATTCTTTGATCAACGTAACATTAAAGTGTGATTTTTGAAAGATGTCAATAAGCTGGAGATTAACACTTCATATTATATATTCTCATCTTGGGAATGTTCTATTTCAGATGATTATCCATTCAGAATATTACTTATACTAAACAATGATGATATAGGCCATTCTCTACCCCTTCAAAAACAATAATTGACTTCAGTACTAGCATAATTTTAAACATGCATTCCAATATAAAGAAAAAAATCTTGTTACCAATGAGTAGATGTGTACAGAAGATCTTATATAAAATATGTGACATAACATACAAACACAAATTATATTTCTTCTTTTGTCTTCCTTCCTTCCTTTGCTTTCTAGTCCTTAATTACTGGATAAAGAGTAGGTTTTTAAAAAGAATTTTCTTCAAAATTTTAATTTTGTTTCATGCTGTTTTGTCAAATCTTTCACTGGTGCCCTTTTCTCTGAGTGTACAGATGGATGAAAATGTCTTCTTAAGTGACAGACATTCAAAAATAACAAACATGAGAAGGAAAAGAACACATAATATGTCAAGAAGTTACAGTAAAACTATGGAAGCTCCATTTGGTTATGCCATGTGGGTAGAAGTTCTTTGATTGAATTCATTCCTACCATAATTACCACAAGTGAACTTAAACTTGACTACAACTATGTAATCTTGACTCTTAAATTACCCTATTGTGCTTTATCACTTACAAAGCTTACAACCACACTGAAAGGGTGGCATAAAAGTGGGGTGAAGTCTAAAGAAAAAAGTATATTTAAATGGATTTCGGTGTTTAAATCCTAACCCTAATTGCTGAGGTTATACTGAGATGCCTTATATTTAGCAAGGTACATTTTGAAGGGAATGTTCATAAAGCATAAGGAAGAACAAGGGAGCATAAGGAAGCTAAGAAAGAAATTTTCAGCTGTTTTTATACCCCTTTTTCTAGATGATGGAAACTAGGATCACCTGATTATCACTCACCATGATAGTTTAGTCTGGCCTTTCAGAAACCGTGGTCAATGGTGTGTCTTTTTTTGGTCCCTAGTAAGGAATTCGTTTTCCCGTCTGGAAATTGTAATCATGAAAATAACTTTGATTTTCCTCTGAATGCCTAAGCACCCTTCTTTCTTCGTGGCTTCAAACTCTTTTCTCCTGCAAAGGAAGAGATATGCTTCCTTCTTCCTGCCTGTTGGATCTATACACTAGTTTTCAAAAATTAATCTGACTTGGGTTTCATTTTTCTTGAACTCAGAAGGGAGGAAATTACAAAAGAGTATGTTACTAATAGAGTTATAGAATTCATCCTGAAGGAAATGAAAGCATATCTAAGTGAAAGCAAGCCAGGTGCAAGTATAATTTTAATAAAGCTTAAATTAGTGCTGATGGCTCTGCACTAACCTCTGTTAGGCACTAATATTTCCTGCTGCTCCGTCAAAGGCCTTATCATTGGAAATACTATTTTTTTTAATATAAAGAAAGTTATGGAAATGTTAACAGTTATAAGATTTTTTCCAACCTGTTTACCAAACTGAAGTTCACCTTTACTTTTGAAGAACTAGAGTAGAATAAAAATGGAATATTTCCAAAATGTATTGAAAGCTAGTGAGTGGCCAAATTATTTTTCAGAAGTGTCTTATTACAATGAAGAACGTCTGGAAGGACTGAAGGTTTATAAGGGTAGGGGTACCAGCCAGCTTGTATTTGTTAAATCTTTTCCTGATATTTAATAGAAACATGGTCAATCTCTGTGAAATTGATGAATGAATGAATGAATGAATATTGTTGTTCAGAATTATTCCACTTTTCAATTCCCTGGGGATATGTCCATGTGTTGTTGTTTTTTCCTACTAGGTCTTTATTTTATTGACATAGTTTAAAAACAATGTGAAATGTATTTTCTTTTTAATCTTCTACAGAAAAAAAAAAGAAAATTAACATGAATAAATACTTCTCTTTCTTAGTATTCCAATTAACTTTAGCCTCCCCCAAATCTGACTTACACTACACCCTTGGAATGAACGGAATATACCTGAATTCTTAATTTCATTATTTCTTGTATTATATTAACAATATTTACCTTTCTTCCTCATGAGGAGAATAGGTTTAAAAATAGTAGTTGAGTTTTTACCCTTACCTCCTCCCCAAACTGGGTAGAGCATATTATCATTACTGAAAATAAAGGAAGCACGTGGTATAGAAGCCCTTGACTTTGAGAAGCTTTATGTTCCACATAAAAAGACCTTAGAAAAATTCCAGACTTGCAGAGATACAATAAAAATTGTGTATGTAATGTAAATATGTGTACTGTATGTAAATATTCTACTAAAAAAGAATGGGATTTTTTTTAAGTTCAACAAAGCTCATTATGAAAAATTTCTGAGAAGTGATGAAATTTTTAACCTTTGCCTTAAGCGAATGGAACGTTTTACCATGTGAATGGCACATGCAAAGGCAGAATGGTTGCAGCAAACAAGTCATATGAGAAATCCCCCCAACAATTCATTCATCTAGACAACAAAAAAATTTTGAACACCACCTGTATACCAGGTATGATTCTTGGTGACAGAACTAGAGTAGTGAGTAAGACCTGCCACTTCTCCTTAGTAGCTAATATTTTAGCTGGGGAGACAGACCATATTTAAGTGCAAATTAAATAATCAAGGTAACTTTCAATTTTTGATTTGTGCAATGATGAAAACAAAGCAGGATGATGTGGTTTTGAGTGACAGTTCCAAGTAGAGCTCATTTTTTATAGGATTTCAGATAAACCCACTCTGAAGGGATGTTTGAGCTGAGACTTAAATGACAAAATTAGGCTGTCACATAAATTGGCAGAAAATCCTACCAAAGAGAAGCAGCAGCAATTGCAAAGGCATTGATGTAGGAGCAGGCTTTGGATATTAGAGAATGCAGAGGAGACTGGTGTCGATGGAAGACGTGAGAAAGGGAGTCCTTGAAGATGAATCAGGAGAAGTAGGTGGCAGCCAGATTGTCAGGCCTTGGAAACCAAGGAAGTCATGGGATCTCATGTTTTTAAGGAAGACTCTGGATGCTTCATGGCAGATATGGTCAGGTTGAGTTAGTGGAGAACATGCTAGCTATAAGAATACTGCCATTGCACGTGTAAGACATGATGATAGCTAGGACTAAGGTGATGGCAATAGAAATGGAGGAGCAATGGACATAATTCATATTTTTTAGATATATCCACAGGGAGGGCTTGTTGATAGATTAAATGTAATATATGAGGGAAAGAGAAACACTAAGGAATATTAAATGGATAAATGTCCTCTCATTTAGTTGTGTGATATTATAGAAAATGTGTGTGTGGTCTTTGAGATCTAAAAAAGGTAAAGTTGAAATCTGCGAGTTATTTCAGTACTGTTTGGTCAATATGAGGATTCAAAACATAGGATTTGATATAGTAGAAAAATCCACATAGTCAGAAAATAGAATCATAGAACTTTCAAACTCAAGTAATTTTAGAGATTATATGTTCCAAAGATTTCCCTAGTTCATATCACAAGCATATTAGGGACTTCAAGAGCATATATTCTGCTTTTGTAATAAAGCGAACTATTTTACTTCAGTAAAAAGTAAACTCGAAAACAGTGCTTGAATACACAAATCTGTCCTAACAGAATATTAACAGATATCCTCCCTTAAGCTTTGCCAGAGAGTGTTTTAAATTTCTGAGCCAATGTAAAATTAAAATTTTCCTTTTACCTCTAAGTATATCCTGAAATTGCAAAGTAAGTTACTAAAATGATATTATCATTTGCAACTACAAATATTGATAATGTGCTCCCCAAATGAAATAATAACCAGATTCCTGTAATACTTCAGCTGCTACCCATAACCCCTGATCTCAAATTTGCCTCTGAACAGTTGTATTTTTAGTGATTAACTTTATAGTAGGTAATAAAAATAAGTAGATTTGAACTTTTAAACTTATATTAATAAAATACTTATGTTCCAATTAGTATTTCTTTTCAAAATGGCTTTATACCAAAATGTGTGGAAGCTTGAACTAAGTCACTGCCTTCATTTTATGGATGAAAAACTGATATTCACTGATGTAAGAACATGCTGTTGAAAGTATGGGACTAATAATCAACTCCTTATATTTTTTTTCCTTACTCCAATAACACACTGCCCATCTAGAATTACCCGTTTTAAACCTGATGTATATTCAGTCTTCATCTCTTGCGAATCAGGGCAACATGATTACCAGAGGTCCACTACAGTAGTTATTTCTCTAATGTGATTAAAGAACAATCCAGAGGTTTTTATTGGGTAAAGTGTTCTGATAGTATCAAACTGAGGATACCATTTGTTAATCAGGGAGAATTTTGTAATTTAGAATTTCATTTAAATAATAGCAACAGCAGAGACTAAATTGCTTATTGCATTTAACTCTAGGAATATTGCCTTCAGTAACTAATGAAAGTCAAGTTACTCATCATATTTTCATAGTCATTTATGAGCAAGTTTCAGAAATAACATTATCTGATAGAGCAAAAATGGCAAAACACTTGGCATTAGATTTATCCCTCCTGAAAACCGCCTTTTTAAAGCTGCCAATCAAAACCGAGTCAGTTAATATTTCTAGAGAATCATAATGTGTGTGTGCTTTATAATTGTTTAGTTTCCATACCATATAATGGGTTGTCTTAACCACAGGATTTATTAGCTCTGGTTTTGGAGGCTAGAAGGCTTGCCTTATCCTGGGGTCAGTGTCATCTGTCTGGCCGGCGGTCTTTGGAGTTCTCTGACTTTTCAGTCACATGGCAGTGCACATGGTGATGTCCTTCTCCTCTGGTTCCAGTAACTTCCAGCTTCTGGCCACTTCCCATGGTTTCTCTCTCCATCTGACTTTCACTCTGCTTATAAAGGACTCCTGCAATCTGGATTAAAGTCCAACCTGATTTTGTTGGACCGCCTCTGAACCAAAGTAACATCTTGAAGAGATCTTCACAAAGGGTCCACCAGAATGAGGACCTAGACCAAGAATATGTCCAAACACAGGTACACAGTTCAATCCACATCAATAGCCAGTGATTCCTGGTTTGGGGCTCTGTGGTAGACTCAATAATGGTCCCCCAAAGATGTCCACACCCTAATCCCCAGACCCTGTGAAAACGTTACTTTACATGCCAAAAGACACCTTGCAAATGTGATTGAGAGGGACGATTATCTGGGTGGACTCTGTATAATCACAAGGGTCTTTACAGGAAGAAGGCAGAAGGGTTAGTAAGAGAACCCTGACAGAAAATATGACAGAAGCAGAGGCAAAAAGAAAGCGTGACAATGGAAGCAGTGGTTGGAATCATGCACTTTGGAGAAGGGGGAAGGGCCACAAGTCAAGGAATGCAAGTGGCCTTGAGAAGCTGGAAAAGGCAAGGAAAGGGAGTTTCCTCTGGAGCCTCCAGCAGGAACACAGCCCTGCCATTGTGGATGTGCTTTGGGAATGGACAGTAGGAGGAAGATGCAAGGATTCTGAGAAGCACGATAGAAAAGCCTAGTTGTCTTTTCTAGACAACTAGACAATTTGACTGTTAGTACAAATATAGATGTTAAAGGCTGCTGGCAAGGACTTACAGAAGTAAGTGAGGAGCATGATAGAGAAAACCTATATTATCTTAGAGAATATCTAAGTCATTGTAAACAGACGGTTGGTAGAAACATGGATTTTTAAAATGCTGCTGGTGAGGTCCCAGAAGGAAATTGGAAACTGGTCAAAAGGGGATCCTTGTACAATGGCAGAAACTTAGCTGAGTTGTGTCCTGCACTTATGTGGAAAGCAAAACTTGTAAATGATGAACTTGGAAATTTAGCTGAGGGGATTTCCAAGCAAAATGTTAAAGGTGTGGCCTTTATAAAAATAATTTCTTGTACATATATACATGCATACACATGTGTATGCTCTAAGACACACGAACACACACACATATATATAGTTTGTTGATATTTTTATTATCTTTATACAGTGGCAGTACAAATTAACTATTTTAATACTTTGCTGATGAAGAAGGCAAATGATATATAACAGAAAAGTTAATTTTATTTTCATGCTTCGCAATTATAAACAGGTCTTTATAGTGAATCCCTGCATCAGAAAGATTATATAAGCTTTATTGCAACCTTATGGTAACATGAGCCCTGCCTCTCTTTTTTCTATATTTATACCATTATAGGGAACAAAGATAAAAATCCAGTTTGGCCTCAGTGAAACACATTTGCAATATGTTATAGAGCATTGGTTTATGATTATTGCTCTATAACAAGTATTTTTATACTCATCAATTTAGTGTCTAAAATTATGAATTCTATTTAGTTTTTAATGAAATGTAGATTACTTTAAAGATTATCTCTCTGATTTAATAAATGGCATTAGAGTAGAAAGTTAATTGGATCTTTCCTGAATGAGCTGTGACTACTATGTGTGATTGAGGAGAGGAGGAAGAGAAAGTAAATTATATATTTTGATATCCATCTTATGTGTTTAAAACTATTTTACATGAGCAAAGTATTTCTGTAATCCGTTTTCTCAAATAAATTATGTAACCACTATTACAATTATAAAAATCACAAGGAAATTCTGATTTCTTTTAAAATAAAAATTTCTCAGATTTTGTAAAAGCCAGATATAAAAATGCCAAATACTTGAGTGCATATATGGTTTAGTGTGTTTTTATTTTAAAGAAAGAAAGTGAATGTTATCACCCAGACATCTAAATAGTTCTAGAATTATCCCCTCCCATTTTTGACCCATATCATAACTGAGCTTCAAAATTTGGAATTGTTCCACTTCTTATATTTGTTATTCTTTATTCAAGAGCTCCTGCTGAATTTATTAGTAGAGGTTATCATTTCTGCTTGGTTTATGAAAAAATTCTATATTCTTATTCCATAAGGAAATGTAGAACTTCAGGTGTTTGCTGAGATGATGGTGGAGGTGATAAACCAATCCTCACCAAATTTTCTGTATCCCTGGGAATAGCAGAAAGAAGTTTACAGTTTGAGAATTGCCCCATTCAGTAAATAGACAAATCGTCTTAATGGCAATGATATTCTTCATGATGGTAGTTTGTGTGTATAGGTGTGATTTCCATATTGTAATTTCAGAAAGCCTATGTTTTAATTTCTGCCTCCTGCTGTTATTTATACCACCTAGCTTTGCCTATGTGCCTCTTAAAATTCCAGCCTTGGCCCTTGAGGAAACCACCCAATTCTTTTATACCTCCTGCTTCCTTGGTCTATTTGATGCTGTTATTTCCCAGTTGAAAAACCAACAAGGCAAGATATTTGAGCTAGGGTTTCAGTGTACTAGTAAAACTTACCTCTGGTCACCCTGATAACCATCACTTCAGTTCTAACTCTTTTCTAAAAAGCTGCTTTGCATTGTCCAGTTATTATTTTTCTGCCAAGTTCGACCACTAGGGGAAATAGTTGGAAGTAACCATGGCTTCAATATTGGTGGTCTAACATAGTACTAGAGACTAGAGCAAATAAGAAAATTGTAGAAGAAAGAAAGAAAAGTAAAGATAATAAATAGGTAGCTGAGAACTCACCTCACCTAATCCAGGTTTTTTTCTGGGCAAACCTAGCACTTCACTTCTTAGACACACTTTATAGGTGTGTGATGTGTTTTAATTTTTAAAATTCACGTGATCATGGTGAACAATAGTCAACCCTTGAATGAATCTGAGTTTGTCCAACATTGTTTAAGGTCCTTCACCTCAATATTGGGAATTTGGTTAGCCAGTCAGAAAATATTTTTTTTGTCAGGCAGTAAGCCAGATATTAAGCTCCAAAGGAGAAAGAGAGTTGTGGGTGGGAGGGCGGCCCATCTATGCAGTAACTCTGCAGAGCCGATTTGGGGTATAGACAGATAATGGCCACAACTACCTTTAAATCACGAGAAATTATCCTTCTCATGGACATTCCCCAGCTCTACCTAGATCTGTTTTTGGAAACAGGATGTTTCCCTTTTCATTTTGATAGTATATTTACAGCCTATTAAATACAGATTTGCTATATATTATATATATTTGCTATATATAAATATATTTAATATATTTATATTTCAGATTTGACCAATAACCATCATTAAATAAATATATTCATGTCTGAAAAGTATGTAAGCTTTTCCGTTCAGATTTTATAAAACAAGTCACCAATGTAATATGTGTAGATACAGAATTGTATGTATGTACTTAAAATGGGGATATCTTCCTGGACTTATTTATAATCACAGAGACATTCTATATTTATATATCTTTATAGGTAGAAGGATATGCAAATTTCTTTAAAATTTCTATCATTGTATAATATTAGTCTGAAAATTGCATTTTTTAACATAAAATATATCTTGGATGTATTTTCAGATTAGAGAATACAGATATGCCATTGTATGAATATATATTTAAACCTTCTTGTATTGATGCTGGTTCATATTTCTTGCTACTATAGGCAATAGTGGAATTAACATACTTAGGTAAGATGTTTACATTCTCTGTCATAGGGTAAATTTCTACAAGCAGTATTACTAGATCATATGATATGTAAGTATTTTTAACTAATTACAGCCAAATTTTCTACAGAAAGAATTAAATAAATTTATATTATGAAGAATATATTAGAATGATTGTTTCTCCATACTCTTACCACTGCTAATTGCTACCAGTCTTAAAATTTTCCCTGTCTGATAGGTAAATATGATTAACACTTTATGATGTTTCATTGTTGGATAATGATGACACAAATTGTTGTTCTAAAACTCCCCGTAAAGAATTAAGAGATGTTCACACGCGCACACTTAACTGTTAAATTTATGTGGTGCATTTTGTTTCAAGTTGATGAACGAAAAAGCAACAAGTATTCAGAGAGAGTGTTTTTCTTGAAGGCTGCTGCTTAGGGAAAACCTGAAAATAATTTAGTTTGCTTTGGATTCTCTAAGTGTGTAGTAGTTCTGTCACATTTCCTGAGTTGTGATAGATTCTAAATCAGCTGGGATTATGATAGGCTTTTATTAATTACTGATAACCTCTGAATTCAGAATTCTTCAGAATTCTCACTTTGCCTGGGGTGATGTCCCTAGGATTTTTTTTAGGGGTTTTTCTCAAGAAGTGTATAAGAAACTTTTGACTTGTATCTCAAAGAAATTAAAGTTTCCTGAAGAAAAGAAAATATTGAATTTCTTTAATTTTCATAACAGAAATTGTACTTTTTATTTTTATTTTTTGAAAAATAAAATATCTAAAATAATCAATTAAAGGAAAAGAAAGCAAGAGTATCCTCACAAGAAAACTTAGGATTCAGAAGCAATTGTAGAGTGTTTTAAAATTCATTGCTAAGAGTGAATTTTTTTCAACTTAGTTTAAAGTAGCTATTTGAAAGAGTCACACAACACTTTGCAGAAAGGCAACAAGATGAATGTCACAACTATCATAATAAATACATAAAATGCATTACTATTTTCAATTTCTCATGAAAGAAAAAGCTGTCTCTTGATGATATATAACCAAGTTGAAAAAAAGTTAGAAAAGCTAAGTTCCTGACTTCTCTTTACCAGATGTTTTAGTAGAAATCTTTTTCAATGTTCAATCTAACGATCTCTGGGTCTCACGTTGCTGTGAAACATCCAAGCTATACATCTTGTTTGTTGATAAAGAACATATGGCTTTGGAAATCCATGTTAAAACCATATGGAAATTTTTTAAAGCAAAACTTCAGTTTTACTGTCAATATAATGATTGTTTTAAAATTCTTAAAGAGTAAAGTCAAATTTCACCATGATACATGCAGTCATGTAAAGGAATTTATAACAGAATATTTCACTTTGATGAACTCTGTATTACTTTTCTTTTTTAGTTTCACAGGAATTCAGTCTTAAAATTTCCTGAATATGCTATTGTCATACATATAACAATTCTAAATTTGATTTTTTTTTTATTTCATTTTAAGATATACATTCTTAAACCTTAATAGGTAATGTTCTAGGAACCCCAGAGAGAGCTCTGGATACTCAAGTTGGATCAGAGGACTGACCTGCCCCCATTTGCCTCATGCAAAGGAACAGTTGCCCATCATGCAGGGTATCAGAAAATGGCCTAAATTAACGTTTCTGGAGGAAGTAGAAGGACTTCAGGATGGGAGACTCCAGTTTTGAATTTCACCCGAAATGCAAATTAATTCAGTCTGAATCTGTGATGACTTAAAAGACTTAGTATACAATGTCTCTTATTTCTCCCAGATAGTGGCTATCAGTGACAGAGATTAAATATACAGTCCTCCTGGCAGAGAGGAGGCAGAAACATCAGATTAGTCCAAAATAAAAGGCATGGGGTTGGGGGAAAAGGGCACAAAAGAAGAGGGTCCCTTCCAAGCAAAGCTGAAAGAACAAAGTAGGGAGGTAAAGAGAGAAATCAGGTCATTTACTTTCAAAAAGATCAGGAAGGAATGGTAATCCTTTTACAGGATACTTTATAATTTTGCATTGTAGCTATCATTTGTCAATTTTGTTAATTATTTATCATGTTTAGTTGTGGTGTCCTATTTTATTAAGAACTTGTATGTAGAGAGAAACAGGAGTACAAAGATGAAGAAGATATATTTATTGACCTTTATGTGCTCACCTCATAGTTACTGTGTTTTCTTTTTCTTGCCACTTTCCATTGATGAAAGTTATCTTCTCCTCTTAGCAACTCCCTTACCTTTAAAGTTCATATTCTCTGTATAACTATGTTGCTAGCAAACATCTTACATAACCTAAGAATTTGTCTCCAAGCCTCTCCTGGTTGTAGCTGCTCCAGTATCATGGTTTGGCCACCACGGCAAATGTATCCATATGGATACATTAGACCCACTCCCCAAGGCCCTTGGGCCCACTGTGCCTTGGTCCCATGTGCCCTTTTGTATTTTAGGCACAGTTATGGAACAGAGGTTCCCAACCTTACCAAACTCCAAATAAAGCAGAAGTTTTGCAAGACCCTCTTTACTATCAATCATAAAGCAAAATTCAGCATACCAAAAAATAATCAATAAACACCCTTAACCATAATATAAAGGAAAACTACAGAGAATACTTTAAAATAATATGTACTTTACAATTTAATAATGGGGCACAATCACTCTGGAAGTCATAAGGGATGCTCTGATGTTTGACATTATTCTTAGAAACCCCTAACATAGCAACTACAAATGTACACTATCCTGCACATACAGGATGTCGATCAGTCTGCCCTCCCTCTACTAAATCATTGGAAAGTCAAAATTCCCCCATCCATGTCCTAAATATCCCCAGGAGTCACTAACCTCCCTACTAAGAACCACTGCTGTAGAACTTAGCCTTCAAAACCAGTGTTTATTTTTGACATGTATCTCTCTGCATTTGGTTTCTCTGGGGAAGGCTTTGCTTTGGAGATTCCCTAGGTACATAGATCTCAGTTCTATTCCCCAAAATAGAACTCAGACAAGCCTACACTTGGACACGAGGTGTCTTAATGGGTGCATCTTCAAGTGGCAGATCATTAAATGAAATTCTGACTTTGCTATATTGTATCATTATCATACTGCCATCATCTGTCCAAGTGATACTGATAGAAACCACTGAAAGATTCAGTATGTTTTGATAAAAAAGGAATTAATGTAATCATTTTAATAGGCAATATCCTTTCAGTGGAAAGACATTTTAAGCAGCAGAAAATGAGGACTGACTAAATTTTCTTTAACCAGCACAAGCAAGATTAAATAAGCAGTTTCAAAATTGCATCTATCTCACTTGCATCTTTCCTCTTGCTAATATTGTTTTCTCACTTCAGATATGTGCTTCTTCAAGAAAATTTTCACTGTATACTACTTTCACTTAAACATTCCACACAGATAATCCATATGTATTTATTAAGGGCCTTTATACAATTTCAATTCACGTTTCAATTATGAAATCCCAGAATATTTTGTTCTTATTTCCCACTCCTCTTTCCTCAAATTAAAAACAGAGTGTAAAAAAATGAAGTATCTGATTCAGCTACTCCATTTTCCAAAGAGGCATCATAAAACATATGACTTTAACAGTTTTATTTTTCTTTCTGATGGCCAATTTAAAAATCTGCAGAGACTGTAGTTTTGTAAAACACAAAACCCTTGTTGCCTTTTGTATCAATCTTACACCAAAGCATTTACTTTACAGTACAAGGATATTTAATAATTTTTAGTGATTTCATGAACAAAAGAATGTAATGAGTGTGTGAAGGTGTGAATGAATGCAATTTGTTAAGCATGCAAATGTAAGAATTTACACAAGCAGATGTATTTCTTGGATGAAGATTCTAATGCTGCTTTTCCTTCACCAGAGGGAAACATATACTAAATACTTCGGTGGTTGAAATGTTGCTGTTCAAAAATTGCTCATCCCTTTGAATGCATATATGTTATAATAGCTTTCTATGATGTTATTTGATTGTTTTGGGAAACACAAAAAGTTAATTGGGCTGTATTTGTTGCCTTCCATTATAGTGAGAAGTATTTAGATTTTAATTGTTTTAAATGTGCACCTAATGCTTTCTGCTGATGAAAAATAACACACTGTCATTTGCATAAAAATGTAACATTGATAACATCATTTTGAGGATAGTTAAGTTACCCTGTCTACACAGGTCTACACAGCTATTGACCAGGCCCACAGCTTGTATTGGAGGCCAGTCTGGATTTAAAGATAAGTCACAAGTGTAGAGGAATAGGTTTTTTTTCTCTATGAAGGAGGGTGTACCTATGGGGCTCAAATCTGCTTTGAAATAGATAGGACCCTAATCAGACTAAATGTTGTGGATAAAACTATTCCTGGATTGTCAAATTGACCTTTAATCAACCATTACAGCCTTTAATATAAACTCGTGTGTTAAATGTAATACCACTGGTTCATTATACTTCTGAGTCTGTGTGAGAGTAAAATAAAACCAAAATTTATCTTAACGCAATAATAGCAGGCGTATGTTATTCTAACATCCTTAGAAATCTGGCAAGAGGAAAATTTTGAAGATAGTTACAATCTCATGAAATCTGAATATGATCCTAAGCTTCCTAAGCTCTTTGGAAAGAAAGATTTGTCAGCTGGATTTATATGTTTTAAATCTCTGAATTCAACAAATGCTGGCCTCTGCCACAACATATCCATTATATCCCAGTATCTCCAGACATTTCCAAACAAAATCTACTTTCAAATTAAAAGCATAACTCTGGCATCTGTGCCAGGCCCCAAGTGCTACCCTTATGCACCAAAATCAGTAGTGCTTTTTTCAGAGATAGTCCCCAAGGAATATGGAGAACTGGAAACAATTTAGTGATACTAAAATGTATTCATTTTTTTTCCTAGCTTCTCCATAGCTACTGTCCTCTCTATCACCACAGTCCCAAACTGCCCTCAGCCATCTTTCCCACCATTTGTGCAGACATAAAAGCTCAGTGGCTCAATGGGAAGATAGTACCGCTAAGGACTGCTTCAGTAGATATTTCTGGGTTATCAGAATTGACTTTTTGTTAATGTTTCTCATCCAAGGGAATAAGATTTGGGATAAGGTCCAGGCAATACTGCCCCAAGTGTACTTTTTCACTCTTCACATGACCAATCGCACTGCTGAGGATATTCCTTCAATAACCAGCTCTATAGGTCTGTCACAGATGCTACTGACTCCTTCCTTCATGCGACTGAATTAAAATATAAAAAGTGTAGAACCTACAAAACCTTAGGACTTTCAACCCTTGGAGACTAGAATGACTGCATCATTTTCATCCTTCTTAAAGAGGTGACTTTTCACCTTTCTGGTTTAACCACTTACATTTGCATGTTTATTTGATTTTTTTTCAAGATCTAGGTAAAATCAATCCATACGCCAGTAAGACATTACAATCACCCGTATGTTGGCTTATCTATAAACAGCGTTTAGAATTTCTCTCCTGGAAGCTTGCCTATGAAACTATTAGAGGGAGTGCCTTTACAAACCTTAATGAAATAGCAAATCTCCCGGGACTGATGTAAATTAAGTGACTTGCTAAGCTTGGGGGAAGCAGCATGACCTGTCACACAGAACCAGAAGCCGGAAAGAATAAAACCACAAGGAGGCTGAAAGACACAGCACAGAGCCCAGAAGCAGGGGTTAAGGTGGAGCGTTGTTTGGAAGGGAAGAGTAGGGCAGGAAGCCAACTTCCCAGGCTTCTGGTGGTGAGAGGCAGCAGCCAGAGAGGCCCCAGTAGATGGCAATATGAAGAATCTGGGCCTTAAGAATGAGGTTGTAGGCCAAAATCAGGATTTTGAGATCAAAGGAGGCACAACAAGCCAGCAACACTCAAACGATGAAAATAAAGCCTACCTTCCCCTGGAAGGCCTTGCCGCTGCGACTGGCTGCCAGGCTGTGACTCACAGAAGCCTGAGACACTTGCGGTTACTAAGCTTGTCTCACCTCGTGGACCCTGAAACGTGGAGACGAGAGGTTGAGGACGCTCATTCAGACAGGCCGCTGGACTGTTGACATGCTTTCCTTACAGGGGAGAAATCATAGGAACAATACATCTGTGTATCCTTGTTTGTCGCTTTCAATTTTGGTCTTTCTCAAGCTACCTTATATGAGTTCACAATCTACCAATTGAGAGATCAAGGAAAAGATAAAGAAAAAAGAGAAAATCAGGACAACCTCAAGTACTTTTGATTGCACAAACATTTGAGGGTGTGGGTTATTGGGTACAAGAGCATAAATGATATTTTTTAAATGGAATTAAAATGTTTGCTTGGTTAATGGCATTTTCTCATTAGTAATTATTCAAAAGGTGATTACTATAGGCTTTTCACGCAAGGAACCCTCAGAAATTTTACATAAACATTAAATTACTCTGTCAGTTTCTTCTGAGAATGATCCAGAGGAGTGCAATTTGACTTTGCCTCCCTCAGTCTTTCCAGCATTTACTTGGCAGCATTTGTCGTACATCAGGGTCACAAAAACTTGTATTATTGTTTTGTACATTCATTTTCTTTCCAAAGAAGTTACAAAGTTTCAGGGGGAAGGAGTCATATCTCTAGTTATTAGTCTGGTGAAAAATGTACCAGATTTGGAGTCAGATGGCCAGAATCTATGAGCAGTGGTGTGGCCTTAGACCAATCACATGTCCAAGTGTAGACTGCCTAAACTGTAAATTGGTTAGAGGAATGGCTTTCAAGGGTGCGGGGTGAGGTGAAATAATAGCAGTCAAAACTGCCCACTCATTTATGACATATATTGGGCTTCTACATAAAAGAATTCCACTGCTAGTGAAAGTTTGACTGTTTGTGGTGGTATCTGATAGCTCTCCCAAACTTGAAGTTTTATTTTATTTCACCATTTTATTTGTCATACCGTTTAATATATTTCTGTGGACCTAGTAAATGTTTAATAAATATTTTGGGGGGAGATAAATGAAGGCTTATAATTCAATCATGCAGTGTTCAGATGTTAATGACAATTTCCCAGTGGAAAGTTTAGCATAGAACACAGAGAGTGACTTTTTTGACTCTTGATGGGAATTCTTTGTATGTTGGCTTGAAATTCTTCTTAACTTGATTTCTGACCTAGGAAAATAAGAAGCATATCTGATGTGCACATTCTTTGAGCCTAATCCAGCTACTATCTGATCAGCCTTGTAGGATTTCTGTGGAGATGAAGAAGCCTCTCCTTTTTCAACTTGAATCACATATATGCACTTTTGATAAGATTAAAATAATCCAAGGAAGCAATTTCAGGATGCCCAGCTAGAAAGAGGAACTAAGAAATATCCATGTCTGCACAACACAGGCACCTAATGGCAGAGTCCAGCTTTAAGGACCTGCAGACAATGTCAGGCTGTACAGATAAATATGAACGACTGTTGTCTGAACTAGAAACACTGCTGGTTAAGCTGGACATTTTAGGATTTTTATCTTTCAAAATGTCTCCCTTTCTTTCTACTTTATATTCCTTTTATGAGCCCATTATGCTGTCACCTGGAGGTTGTGCTTTTTGTATAACTTAAGTGTATGTTTTTGGTGTCCCATCCCTCCCCCCACCCCACCCCTCCACCCCCGGGATCCCTTTTACCAATCTTGTGTGCCCACCCCCCAGCTTCACTGCATGTTAGCTGCTCAGGGCTCAGGGATCCCTCTTCCCTGGAAAATCGTATCAGGTGAAAAGCAGTTGCTTTGCCCAGAGCACAGTGCACCCATCTCCCAAGCCCCCATCAGCTCACAGCCAATCACTGACATGGGGACCAAAGACCAGCTCCCTCATTTCAAAGTGAGGCCAACTTCGGAGCAATTCATGCCCCAGAGGTGTCCGTGGGATTAAGCTGAGACCACATCATGACTCAGTTTCCTCCTCCGTCGCATCCTGTTTCCCTTGCTCCTCTTCACCTGCCAGCTCACCCTCAATAAATCATGTGCACGTGGCTCCTTATCTCAGTCTCTCCTTCCAGGGACCCCAACCTAAGATGGTGCTGTTTTTAAGAGCAGCCATCTGCTCTTCTTTTATCTTTTATCCTCAGTTCCCAGCACAGTTAGAATATGGTGCTCACAAATATTTTGAAGAGTGGACAAAATAAGAAATTTGACCTTCAGTTGGCTAAGTACTCAAAATGGAGGATGGACAATTGAAGTCACAATTCCAACCCAAACTCAATTCTTAGCTCACTAAGAAATGAGGGACTTGGCAGAATTGGGAAATAGAGTTATGGTAATGTCAAAATGGAGCCCTCCTGACATCCTAACCTCAGTAGAGCACCATATCAACCAAAAAATGTTTTCAGTTGTGAAAGTGTACAAAAACTTTTATTCAACCTAATTATCTGCCATGTGTCCTATGATAGGCATTGAGAAAATAAAAATAGGTAAAATGTGGCCCATGCTCTTAAGGAGCTGTGAGTAGTAAGAGAGACTGACAGATGAGCTAATTCTTGAAATGTCATGTGCCTAGATGTGAAATAGAATAACATATGAGGTGGCACGTGAGCTAAGCTGGTAGACAGGACCAAAGGAATGTAGACATAAAAGTCTATGGAATGATCAGGAAAAAAATATGTAGTGCAGGGTATCTAGGGAAATTGGTAAGAAATTAGACTAAAGGAGATGTTAATGCAGAGTTGTAAAATTATTATAAGACTCAAGACTAATCTTTCTTGAGAGCAGGGGAGATCTATCAACAGTACTGTGTTTTTTCTTTTTCTCCTCTGTTTTAAAAATTGTTAGAACAATATAGTAGCATTAAAAATTGTTTGAAATTATCTCCTTAAACAGCACTTATCATTTTTGCTTATTTTTCCTTTCTCTGATCAAATGCCTACACAAATAGTTTTCCTAATTGCAGTGACAGAGATTTGTAATTACTTGCAGTTGCTATTTTATCATAAGCCTTTCCCAAATTAGTATTATTTTCTTTTTAATAGGCTAAATATTGTTATAATGTGTTTACTATAATTTATACCCCCATTTGCATTTTCCCTAAAAGCTTAATAGGCTACTAAACAGTGCCACGATAGCATATTTGGTTTTAGAAAAGCCATATATTAAACCTGCAGATAGATTGGGGTGAGTAAGACTTGAGTAAGGGAACCACTACAGGACACTTTGGGAAAGAGATGACACCAACCTCATGGGGTCCTCGTCCTCATCAATAACAGGAGACACTAATAACTGTCCCACAAACCTCGTAGGTGCTTGTGAATGTTGAGATCGTATATTCAAGAACTTGTCATTTATTTTTTTAACATCTTATTCTGAAATTCTTTCAAACTTATAAGACCATTACAAAAATAATACAAACCCCATACATAGAATTCCAACATGCCTCTAACCCCGCCCCCAGATAACCAAATCCTTCCTTCCTTCCTCCCTCCCTCCCTCCCTCCCTCCCTTTCTTCCTTCCTTCCCTTTTTCTTTCTTTCTCTCTCTTTCCTTCTTTCTCTTTCTCTCTCTCTCTTTCTCTCTTTTTCTCTTTCTTTCTTTCTTTCTCTCTTTCTCTCTTTCTCTCTCTCTCTTTCTCTCTTTTTCTCTTTCTTTCTCTCTTTCTCTCTTTCTCTCTCTCTCTCTGTCTCGCTCTCTCTTTCATCTACCTTCTGAACACTTTAGTGCTCCTTGAACACTTAATGCTGCCATGTACATTTCATGAGAACAAAGATATTCACTTGTGTAACTATCTTAAATGCAGTGATCAAGTTCAAGAATTTTAACATTGATTAGTTTACTTTCTATATTCCAGTCATTTCAATATGGCCCAATAATGTCCCATTGAGCCTTTTCTCCCCCCTTGTTAGATCCCATTCAGGATAATGTAGTGCATTTAATTTTCATGCTCTTTCTTTCTTTTTTAAATTAGAACATAAATACTATATAAACTTTCCCATCTCAACCACTCCTAAGCATGCCATTCAATGGGGTTAATTATAATCACAATATTGTGGTACCCTCACCACCTTACGTTAGGAAAACTTTTCCATCTTCCCATAGAAAAACCCTCTACTCATTATGCATTAACTCCCCATTCTCTCTCCCGTCCCATCCCCTCCCCTGGTAGCCTGTACTCTAATTTCTGTCCCTAAGAGCTAGTATAGTCTCCAATAATTTCTTTGAAGTTACCATGGTGCTTAAATTTAACATCCTAAATCTATAGCGATCATGTTTGCTTTGATACCACCTTAACTTCAGTAGTATACACAAACTATGCCCCTATACTCCGCTGTCCCCACACCTTTATGTAGTTCTTGTCACAAATTACATGTTTATATATTGAGTCCAAGACACTGATTCATCATTACATTTTATGCATTTAAATCACCTAAGAAGTAAAAAGTGGAGTTATAAACCAAAAATACAATAGTACTGGTGTTTATTTTTACTGACCGCATTTTCCTACCAGTGACCTTCATTACTGTGTATGGCTTTGATCAATTATCTATCATCTTTTCCTTTCAAGCTGCAGAACTCTCTTTAGCATCTCCTTTAAGGCCAATCTGTTGTTGTCATACTCCTTAACATTTGTTTGTTTTTCCTGGGCCTTAAGCTCTCCGTCATTTTTAAAAGATAGTTTTGCTGGATATAGATTTCTTGTTTGGCAAGTTTTTTATTTTAGTGCTTTAAATATGTCATCCCCCTACTTTCTTGCCTCCATCATTTCCCATGAAAAATCAGCACTTAATCTTATTGAGGTTCTCTTGTGCATGGGACATTGCTTTTCTCTTGGCTTTCAGAATTCTCTATTTGGCATTTGGCAGTTTGATTATAATATGTTGCGGTGTGGGTCTATTTTGGTTTATCCTATTTAGAGTGAACTGAGTGTCTTGGATGTCTATGTTCATGTCTTTCATGAATTTGAGAAGTTTTCTGCCATTATTTCTTTGAATATTCTCTCTGCCCCTTTCTTTCTTCTTCTTCTGAGATTCCCACAGTGCAAATATTGGAACACTTGGTGGTGTTCCACAAGTTATTCAGGCTCTGTTCACTTTCTCTTCATTCTACACACAGGGAAAATTTTGGGATGGTGAGCCCATCAGGCTATCACCAGACATTTTGGGTCAGACATACAAGTTCCCAGTATGTACATGAGGGTTACTCTGCTCACTCCTGTACTGGGACTAGGGATTCACACTGGGAGCATTGCCAGCTCCTTGCCAAGTGAGGCGGTATTGAGGAAGGGGCCCATCAAGGTGCCATGAGATTCTATGGCTTTTAAGTAGCTTTTTCTTGATTTGGCGCTCACCTCATTATTGCAGTCCTTTATCTGTTTTCTCGAGCTATGAAAAAGATTTTTCTGCCAGTTCTTGCTGGTTGTTGAAACTTCTGTTGGGCAGTGGAGCCCTAAAGCATCTCACTCTACAACCTTGATTGGGGCAGGCCAGAACTTGGTATTTATGAAGTTCTTACATAAATTACATGGTCATTCCTGTGATTAAAAAATAATAAGGCACTTTTGTTTTTAGGAACCCAATTTCCTGAAAGACCCTTTGAACTCTGTGAAAGCAGGGGCTATCTTATTCACCTTCATATGCTAACTATACCGTCTGACATAAATTATTGCCTGACATACACATTTCTTCAATGAACTAATGAATGGCCAGGTGATAATTACTTGTCTGCTAGATAGTCATTTCTGTCCAGTGGGAAACACACTATTAAAGGAGATGATATATGCATTATTGCAAGAAATGATGAGTAAGAGAAAATGCTTTAGTTATCACATGGTGATGGGTGTTTTATTCTCTGGCCCATGACAGCATCTGTTAGCTGTTTTCATTAATGAGGTTAAACATGTGATTGTTACGAATTACAAGATAAGTGGTGAGGTCCATCAGGAAGCCAGAAGTTCTCTGAGCACTGTGAAATGTTTTTCCTGTTTAGCACTGAACTCAATTATAATTAACTGGTTTGTTTTGTTTTGTTTTTTAATGTTCGTCTTCCCCTCTAGACTACAGACTCCATAAGAGTAGGGCTTGTATCTGAATTAAACCTGCACCCAACAGTATTCAAAACATTTGAATACTGTTAAAATATTTTGCAGTCAAAAATATTTAGTAAATGAATTAAAGAATACAAAGCAAATGAGCGAAGTGGCACACTGATTAGACTGTAGGGTCAGCCACAATTTCAGGGTGATACTATGTTCTGCTTTTTGCTGTAGCAAAGAAAGCAATATAAAAATAATAATAACCACCATACCTACTAATGAATCCCTATTTCATTTTAAAAAAGAAGACAAATGTTGCCAGAGGAACACTATACAAAAAGAATGTTTTATTTTATTTTTCAAAGTTATTTTAGTATTGCCAAGTATATAATGTGTTGTATGCCAATAACTTCCTGCTCCCTAATAGTAATACCAAAATTAAGTTCCCACTATGTGCCAAGCATTTCCAGGTACTTTAAATACATATATTCCTGCACATATTCTTGCTGTCCTGATTTTGTGATAATAAGGGTAGGCTAAACATTTGCTATATTAGAAACCATGAGTGTGTCCCCAGACCTAGTTTTTCTCCCTAGGTCTGGTTTTTAGAATGCTGGTGATAAACCAAGACTGATTTATTATATGACCATCCTGTATGGGAAATGACTGTAACTCTAGGTATCTTTGGTCAACCTTAAGAGATATAGCAGGGGGGCAGATGTGGCTCACATGGTTGGGCGTCCATCTCCCATATGGAGGGACCTGGATTCGATCCCCGGAAAGAAAAAAAAAGAAAAATATAGAAGGCTCATGGGCCACCAGGCCCCGTGCGTGGATGCACCGCCAGGCCCCGTGAGCAGGTGAGCCCCCCAGGCCCTGCGAGCAATTGCACCTCCAGGCCCCGTGTGCGGGTGTGTCATCAGGCCCCGCCAAGCCACGCAGCAAGATGATGACGTAACAGGAGAGTGACACAAGGGAAAGCCAAGACTAGATGCGCCAAAAAACCAGGAATTAAGGTGACACAGGCAGTAGGATGCCTCTCTCCCACATTGGAGGTTTCGAGGATCGAATCCCGGTGAAGACAGGAGAAGGATGAGAAGAGAGGTCAGGAAACGGACACAAAGAATTGCCCAGTGAATGGACACAAAAAGAGCAAAAATGGGGGGAGGGTACAAATGGATAAAAGTACATAAATAAATATATACATACATACATACATACATATATTCCCCAGTCTTCCAAACAAACCTAGAAAGTAGGAATTATTTATCTCATTTTAATGTTGAAAACAGTGGGTCTTAAAAGCAGAGTAACTTGCCCCATAGCACACAACAGTTTTTCCTGATTCAAATTCTTCCTGCTGCCTCTCTGATCGTAAAATAGTGTCATACCGGATCCTTTAGATATTGTAACAAGAAAGCAAAGCCATAGACCTCTTCTAAGATACTTCGAAGAGAGATCTTTTATAAATCCAAGCTTATCATAGTGTGATTTTCATCATTATAATACCATAGTTAAATATGAAGATAAAATTTTCATGGTCCATACATTTTTGGAGAACTATTAATAATTTATCACTTATTTTTCAACTTTGCCCAAAATAATGCTTCATTCACTCTCCAGCTGCTGTCTGTTAAAGGCTTTAGTTGCATCATCCTCAGTAACTTATTTCTTCAGAATATAAGATTAAATAATTAAATCTTCTGTGCAATTTAAAAAAATGTCCAAATAAAAATAATTGCATAGTCTTTTCCCTCTGCTTTTCTCATCTGCAATCTTTGGGGTAGAGTCTTTAGTTTATCTAAAGTTAGAAGAAGACTAACCCAAGAATTTTCCTTTCCTTGTCTTCTTCCATGACACTGTACTATCTTGTTATTTTTTTCTTTTTTCCATCCACAAATTCTAGTGTCTTTTACCAGTTCATCCTCCTTTATTAGAGTTTCTTGGAATTTGGCTCTGGACCCCTTCTCTTCTTACTTGTACTCTCTCTACAAGATGTCACGATGGATACAGTCAAGTTCCAAATTAGGCTGACTTGCAAACCATCTTTGTCCCCAAACCTGCTCCCTTCCATTGTTCCTGATCGCAGTTGATAGAACTGCTATCCATTTGATATTATCAGACTTCTGGTCCTCAGAACTATAAGGGAAGAAATATGTGATGTTTAAAGGCACCAAGTTTTTGGTAAATTGCTTTAGCAGCCATAGGGAAGTACTATATGGATGGAATATTATTTTATGACCTTTTCTCTGCAGTGGAGTCATTTATCTTATTTGGAAGGTGATAGAACCAGGGTTTTCTAATCTACAAACCATTGTTTTTTTTAATCTTCATTTCAATGTATGTGGTTATTCTTCCTCTATAAGGTAGGACAATTTAGCAAAAGATTTGTAAGAATGCATTGTATCCTTTGAGGTTCAGCTTAAATGATTTTGATATAACTAAAGTTGGGAAAAACAATCTATCTGAATCAGAGACTTTGGAATATGAATTCATAGAAACTAATGAAGGAAAAACAAAACTTGGTCTTACAGGGAGAGTATCTTATGCAAATCTTTGCTGTCATCCAAATTCATACATACAGAATGCAAAACTGTTCCACTGTGTTGGGGATTTGGAAATAGCTTGAGATAATCTAATTTAAGAGGACTGGCAAATTCCTTCAGCTTTGTGGAATTTATTTCACATATGTCAAAGATGTACTTATTGCATCACAAAATAAATTAACACTAAGTGTGTTAGTTTATTTTGTTAATTTACCTTTTCAGCTGTACATTGGAAAGGTAAATATTGCTATTTACATTTTATTCTCTCATTCATTCTGTTGGTACATGTTGATGAATTGCAAAAATTCAGTGCCAGTGCTACAAAGTGTACTTATAAATTCTGGTGATTGTAAGAGACTAGTTAAAATTTAGTTCTGGTTTTGAACACTAAGAAAATATTAAATTATTGATTTTCATACCTGATACTGAATTTGTACATTAATTGTAAAAGCAAGCATATAATAGGAAATTATTAAAAAAACATTCCTGGTAAACAAGAGGATTCATAAGTTCTTGGTTTGCTGATGCCATAGCAACATAATCTTATATTGAGAACATCATTTGTTACTATGTAAGTGGTTCTGGTCATGTGCTTAGAATAGACTTTAAGTTGCTAAAGTATATAGTGATATAATGGGGTAAGATTTGCCCAGATGTTTATACAGCTCTCACAAGAAATTATGTTAGTGTGTTTATATAGGTTGAAATGTTATGTGCTTAAAGAACTGAGTCACTGTTATGACTTAGAATATTTAAGTAGCTTAAAACTGAAGGAGTAGGTGAAGTGCCTATTTTAAGAAGAAGGATATGAGCAGACAGAGACTAAAATTTGCAAAGTATCTGATTACCCTAGAGATGTTCTCTATTTAATTTAAAACTCAGAGATCAAGTAGTTCTGTTATGAAATATTACCAGATAAGAAGTGATTGTTTTATCATATTTTTTGGAAAAATACTTCCCACCAGAGTTTTAATGGGAAACCATAGCAAAACAAGGCACATGCTAGGGACAAATTCAGCGATAGAGGTAACATGAAGGGGCTGGGGGAGGGGGGCAACACCAGGTCTAGTTGAAGGAGAATGGAGAAAGGTAGGAGGGGCTGAGGCAGTGAGTTTAGTTTCCAGGGAGGTTTGATGGATAACATTTGACTTCAGGAGGGTGCAGATTTCATGTGGAGAAAGGGGCTTTTTAGGCCATACATAAAAAGAATGGTGGCGTGTGAGCTCCACTGGCGTAATCTAAGGAGTGGTGCTGGTTTCACCATCAGTGTTGGCGCCACACAAGCTCCGCGTGCAGTGACCACGGGTCTCCGGCTTGAGGCTCAAATCTGAGCTCAGTTCTTAGGTGCATCACTGAGCTGGCTAGGCACCCTCCCTGTTCCTGTCCAAAGTGGGTCTCTTCACCCAGGTGTGCAGAGCAATCAAAAATGTTTACGTCTACTGTGGTGACCTGCCTAGGTTTCTCTGTAAATTCTCTAGTAAATTCTAGTTATTTCAAAAATTAGTTAAAATGAAGATTTGTTTTTTTGCACTATAAAAATATTAAAATATTATTCTATACCTGACACTGAATTTATACATTTCTTGTTAATGCATACATATAAGGGAACCATTGAATCTTTAAAGGATTTTAAGAAGGTAAACTGAGGTGAATTATACTATCATGACTAGAGGAACCCTAATTCTAGTGCAGTTTCCTTCCCAGGGAGAATTAGGCTGTGTTTGGTTTTCTTTACTGAATCCTCTGTGATATAAGGACACCTTGCAAAAAGAAGATTTAAAAAAAAAAAAAAAAAATACCATGCAGTCTAAACCCAGGATAGTAGCTTTCTCTCCTTAGCATGGCTTTGATCTCACCGTTTAGTAAGACCAGACCCATCCATTTTCCCTGTCTCTTAGCACGTAATCATGCCCACTATCGTGCAAAGTAAAACTGGGCTCTTGTTCATACCACCTGAGACCTGCCTGTTCACAGGAGAAGCCACGCTAGTTGTCAATGCTCCTTCATGTTGCTATCAGAGGGGGACAGGACCAGCTTTCCTGTGCCAATTTGGATTGAATTCTTCAGCCTCTGGGTCTGAATTCTGATGAGAAAAGGATAGATAGAATTTTCCAAGTTTATCCCACCATAAGTGCAGCCTGCAACCCCAGATGCAGTGGGTGTGCAGGTGAGAGTGGGGCTTGGGGGAGGAACCTCCACACCACTGCTCTTATTTTCTGCAGACACCGTACTCGGTTGTTGGGAGACAACTCACAGGTCTGAATGATACAGAAAAGGAAATACAGAGCAAACCGTGTATACATAGCCCAGAGGAAATGAAAGGGAAGGAAATTAAAGAATTAGAATAAAGACTAATCTTTATTCTTTCAAAATTGAGGGAATTATTATGTTGCAAAAACTGATTAAAAAAAAGATAGATTCGAGCCAGTGATTTCTTTCACCAGATTCTTCACTTGTAGCTTCAGCTTGCTTCTTGTTGAGGTAATTAGAAAGCAGTCTTCAACCAAGAAGTTTGGAACAATTGTGAATATTCACGTGTGACATTATTAGTAACAATTTATGGAATGTCTTTGTGGATGTCCATTTCCCAGATTATACTTGGATTTCTCAGATTTTAGCCTTTGGTTTAACCCTTCTTTTACCCTTTTCCTTACTTCTTCCAGTCTCACTACTCAGGTCACTGCAGTTCAGAGAAATTGTTGAATATTTTCAAGACAGGGAAAATGTGCTGAGGGTAGAATTTTATCATTTATGTTTTTAATCTCTATGTCAGAGCTGCCTGATTTATTTGTGACCCCAGGCACCTAAGTTTAGGCAAGATGCAGCCCCTGAACTACCAGATATGTGTGAACTTTGTAGAAGAGCACAATTGCGAAAAGCTTTTCTTTATATCCAAAAAACATGGAGAGGGGAATTGCAAAAGAAATATACCCATGAAATATACGGCTCCATGAAGCCCATGGAAAAGAGCTAGTTCACTTTTAGGCTAATAGCAGAGGAGTTGAGGACATCACCCAGGAGGCTGGATCTGCCAAGGCACACTGAGGACCCCCAGCCTGCTGTGTGATCTGGGGACCCGGGCAGAGTGCCTCAAACCACTTCAGAATTCAAGGCATTGACAGTAGCAAGACTACTTCAATTTGGAGTGTGATGCTTAGAAACCAGCTCTTAGGGATTCAAAACAGTAAATGAAGAAGTATGTGAACAGTGGAGTCCGTGAGTTAGGAAGTAATTGAAAGAACAAATATCCTAAAGGTCAAAGAAAAATGAAGCTACTTGTTTGCAGGCTGCTGAGCGCCAGATTTTAAGAGAAGAAAAGCAAGGAATCAAAAGATGCAGTGGCAGAAAGGGAAGACAAACAGAAACCCTCATGGTATTTTAAAAATTGGTCACAATAGAATCTGAAGCAGGGACGGAAGAGAAAAGGATATTCCTCAGAATATGGGACAACTAAATACACTGGCAGACAATAATTTCTACTGAGGGTGAATTTATACTATCTCAGTTAGCTTTTGGTATAGTGGGCCATAGGTTAATTCGCATATTTGCATTTACAATGTAAAGCTCTGTGCCTCAAACAATGGTGTACAGACTGTTGGTGGTTACATCTAATGAATGAGGATTTAGGGATCAAATACTTACTGAGTCCCTACTGTTTGCTAGAAAGTGGAGATGTTCATGTATGTCCTCAAAGAAGAAAGCCATGGAAAACACACACAAGGGAACAAATCTTTCTGGGCTTTATTCAACTTTATCTCATTTAATACTTAGACTACATATGAAAGACTATCATTGCCCCAATTTATAGGGGGAAAAAACTGAGCTTCAAATAACTTATATAATTTCCCTAAGTCCAGATGTTATTGGCAGAGAACACAGATTACCAGATATGGGCCAGTCATTCAAGCCACTCCAACCCAAATATTTTGAAGCCCTAACCCCTAGGACCTGTGAATGTGATCTTACTTGGAAATAGCGTCTTTGCAGATGTAATCAAGTTAATGTGAGGTCCTACTGAATCAGAGTGGGCCCTATTCCAATAAGGCTGGAATCCTTATAAGAAGAGAAGAGACTCTGAGATAGGCCACGTGAAGACAGAGGCAGAGACTGTAGTTACGGAGCTATAAGCCATGGAATGCCAAGGAAATGAGTACACCGGCTAATCGGTGAATGGTGACCTCAAAACTCTTGCTTCTCCTACAAGTCCATTCTAACTCTCCAAGGCAGTGATGCAAAGTACAAATACGAAATAGATCCAGTGGGTGCATAGGAATTCAGAAGACACTGAAGCACTGGGGAAGGCTTCATGGAGGAGATGGAACTTTTTAATTTAAAGGGTCCTAATGTGGATCATTAGAAAAAAGGGGAGGGCTTTGAGTATAAAAGGTTCATTATCTAGAGGTGGACAAAATGTAGTACCTTAAAGTGTCATGGATATAGGTTTTTGTTAGATATTTTGAGAAGTAGAAATTTGCAAATGTAGCCATTGCTTAGATAATTTTGTACTATAAAGAGCCATTTAAAAGGGAGCAATTTGACATCAGTGTCAAATGTGGCTCCTACCAATTCACTCAAGGCCAAAAGATAATTTAGGATTAAAAACCAATCTCAAATTCTCAAACATTTATTAATAATTTACATTTTATACTAAATTATCTTGGAAAAACTGTAACTCAAAATCATTTTTTAATCTGGCTCCTTTGTCCAATATTAAGGCAGACTCTAATTTAGTAAACACCTGTGAAAATTGCAGTGCAGTCTCTATTAATATGATTTAAAACATGTTGTGTGTTCTCCTGAGATATGCCAGATTAATGAATTAGCCAGGCCTTGGTGGAAAATGACCTGCTGTAAATGAAAATAGGATTCATAGCTAAAAGCAGCCAAAAACATCAGCTAGTTCTAACCCATCATTTTGCAAATAAGGAAAATGGAAATAGATTTAAATGCAGGCAATTTTTTAAATTTTAGATCACATCACATCCTTAAAATCTGAGCAGTATTGAAGATTTGATTTCATTTATATTTTTCTTTCTCTACTATTTTAAATTATATTTCATTCATATGTGCTTTTTTTTTTTTTGCACTTTGTTATTTGAATGGCATGCTTGAATGACTGGCCCAGATCTGGTATTCTGTGTTCTGTGCCAACAAAAATGTCAAGCTCATTTGCCTTTTAATTATTTGCAGTGACTAGATTTTAATATTCCATATTTTTTCCCTTAAGAAGAGACTTTTCTAATCTTGTAGTTTGTGGGAGGAAAAAAATCAGAATTGTCGTGAAACTTTACCTCTAAAATCTCCAGATATCCACATTTATCATCTTATAACTATTTCACTTTAAGATTCAGATTTAGTTGTTCAGTAACCTACTTTACTAGAAACAGTGTGTCTAAACATGCTCCAACATCTTTTGTTTTAGCTTATTCCTCCTATTTCTCAGTAATCTTCAGCTTAACCTATTTTACTCTTAATAAACCATTACCACTTGGATAATCTAATCTAATATTCAGCATGTAGAAGGCATAGTCTCCTATCACTTATACTTTCCTTTCCCCTTCTTTTTCCTTTGGGTATAAATGTGGACCAGTGCATTATTCACGACTGTATGAAAGCATTGTATTATTTGGCTTCTTATTCTTTGACTTCCCTAAATTAATTTTTAATAACACTCTAATGGTATTCTCTGATTCCCTGTATTAGTTGAGGGGAAAAAAATTATTTTCTTCAACTAGGCATCTCCATAATCTCTGAACTCCCTCTAATGCCAAGTGCATAGAGGATATGGGTTGAATTGTGTCCCCCAAAAGACATATTCAAGTTCTAATCCCCAGGCCTGTGAACGTGAACCTAATTGGAAAGAACATCTTTGAAGATGTTATTAGTTAAGATGAGGCCAAACTGAATTAGGGTGGGTCCAAATCCAATGATTGGTGTCCTTATAAGAAAAGACAATCGGGGCACAGACAGGGGCAATGGGGAGAGTGCCACGAATTAGCAGCTAGAGGAGCACAAAGCAGATTCTCCCCTACAGACTTAGATTGAAACATGACCCTTCCAGCACCTTGATTTTCGACTTCTGGCCCCCAGAACTGTGAGACAATAAATATTTGATGTTTTAAGCCATCTGGTTTTTGGTACTTTGTTATGGCAGCCCTAGGAAACTAAAGCAGTAGAAAGTCCTCAAAGCCTTTTTGCCATTGCTATGATAAATGATTTCTTATCTCAGTAAATAACCACAGCATCAGTGGTGGATTGAATCATGTCCTCATGAAAATATGTTCAATTCCTGACACCCTAGTGCTGTGAGTATGGACTCATTTGGATATAGGATCTTTGAAGATCCTATTTGGATGAGACCAGATTGAATCTTTAATCCAATATGACTGAAGTCCTTAAAAGCAGAAGAGATTTGGATGCAATCACTCAGTATCAGCCACAGGAAGAGACAGATTTCCATGTGACAGAGGCAGAGATTGAATTAGGGATTGCCAGCAAGCCACCATCAGAACACTGCAGACCTTGGAGAAGGCAGGGCCTGCCAGTACTTTGACTTTGAACTTCTAGCTTCTAAAATGTGAGACAATAAATTCCTATTGCTTAAGGCAAACCATTTGTGGTATCTGTTCTAGAAACCTTGGCAAACTAAGACACCATCCACTCCATGTCTTCTTCAGAGATATCTTCCCTTGCCACCAAATCTAATTACAGTCACCAAAGCTCTCCTCCTCATCACCCTATGTTAATTCTTGATATAGAATGTCTCACTATCAGATGATGCTTGTTCACTTTTGCATCACCCGTTTCCCACCACAGGGATATGAACACATAAAAGCAGAGATATTTTATCTTGTTTGGTGACGATTCTTCAGACCCTGATCTTTGGGCTTTTAGTGAGGAGATTGCCAAGCCTAGGACTCCCATTTGGAGTTGGCGCTCTGGAGGGTTCAGAGGTGGTCTAGGTTCTTTGGTGCCTCATGGCTCTTGGCGGAAGCAGAATTTGCATGATGAAAGCATGCTCAATTTAGGCCTCAAGATTCCCACAGACTAACATAAAGCAATTACTTTGCACTCAAAGGTCAAAACGCATTTATGAAATAACTTACTGTCATGTAATATTAGCAGAACAATAGATCTGAATCCCCAAAGGACTGTGGGTACTGGGATTGTCAAGTATAAAATACAAAATAGCTGTTCACAAAATATTTAAAGAAATAAAGTGCAAATCACAAAAATTAGCAAACCATAAGATGCTATCAGGAGTAACTAAACAAAGAACCATTTGCAAAGAACCAAATTGAGCTTCATGGAAGGAAAAGCATAATTGTTGAAATAAAAAAAAAAATGTTTAGATGGATTAAATAGCAGATTTGATAGAAATGAAGAGGTACTTCATCCATTGGACTATAGATCTGAAGAAGTTACCCAGAGCAAAAAGCTAAAGAAGAACTAAGATGCTCAAGAAAAAGAGGAACTAGGCAGGGGAACGTGCTCATCATGTATCACAAAATATTACAGATTTATAGTAATTAAAACCACTTGATATCAGTACATAATAGAAATGTTGACTTATAAAATAATGGAAAACCAAGAAACTGACTCATGCAGTCATATAAGTTTAGTATAAGACAGAAGTGACTGTGTAGTTAATTAGATAAATTTTAAAAATGGTGCTTTGATAACAGAATATTTACATGGAAAAAAAAACTGAAGCATGTTCCTACTGTATGTTGTGCACATAATGCAATTCCCCATAGAGCCAGGATTAAATATGAAAGGCACAATTTAAAAACCTTTAGAGAAAAAAGAGAATATTTTTATGAAATCAGGTTGGGAAAGGACTTCTTAAGCAAAAAGCGCTTACATAAGGACTGATTACTATATTTTTTCTTCATTAAAATTAATAATTTTTAATCATCAAGAAACTATAAAGTGAAATGAAAAGCCACCCAATAGAAGGTATTTGCAATACATGTAACTAACAGGATATGCAATACATATAAAATATTTCTACAAACTAATATGAGAAAGATTTTTGAAACATAGAAAAATTGTTCTAGGTTGTGCACTGAATGTTTCAGAGAAGAAACAGGAATACTTATATTTCAAATAAGCATTTAAAAAGTTTATTTCATTAGTAATCAAATGCATATTAGATATCATTTTCTACCACCAAAATTGGCAAAAATTAAGAAGTCTGGTATTGCAAAGTGTTAATGTGCATCTTAAATGGAGATTTGATGATGGCTATATAAATTAGTAACAATTTGTCATTATCTTGTAAAGTTGAATATTTTCAACCTCTGTTTCATGAAAGATAGGCTGGGATTTGACTCATGGCCATAGTTTGCCAAACCTTAAAAATAGAGCCCGGAGTATTCGAGTATTTGGAAAAGGGCAGATGGTTTTAAAAGATGAGAACATCAAATAACCTAAAGGAATTGTTGGTAAATGAGGTTGAAATGGTTATTGGGAGCCTGATTTTGAAAGGCATTATATGTGATGCCAAGCACTTTTGCCTTTTCCTCTTGCGTGGAAAGCAGTTGAAGGAGTCACATCATGACATTTGCGTGTTAGAACATTCTTCCTGGTAGCAATATGTAGGATACATCTGAGGAGATTGATATGGGAAACAGGAGTCTGGTAAGAAGACAAAATAATTGAGTCCTCAGCTAAGGCAATGAAAATTACAATGAAGAGTTAAAGACAATTTCATAGATAACTTAGCAGATAGACTCAACTGGGTTTAAGAAGTAAGTGAGCAACCGAAGGTTCTATTTTATTCAATTTATTGAATTTAAATAAATTAGAAGCTTAATGAAAACTTCACATGTAAAATAAAATACTTGCCCTTCATTAAGTTACTATGAAGTAAAATAGTATTTCCTGTATTTTTTACCTTTAAGTACAAACCTCAAACATTTTATTGCTTTTATTAAAGTATTTCTATATTTTCTTCAGAACTTTATGTAACATTTTGAACAGTGCTTTTAAAATGAAAATAAATTTAGAGAATCTAATTCTGAAAGTAAATGCCTAAAGCAGTATGGAATTACTTTTAAATATTTGTAATATTAAGCTATACTTTTTATTTCATAGTTCTTTAAAGTCTTCATAGATTTCTATTCTATTATGTTCCACATCAGAAATTTTAAGGTGAAGTCCATATCTTTATCAAGTAAGAATAAGTTATATTCCAGCTATTCTTAAAGCAATTATGTGGCATCTAGAGGTTTTCTTTTTTCACCAATAAAATGTTGTACATTTAGTACCTCTGATAGATTTTTTTTTGTCCACAATCTAAGACTAGACAACTTTTGTGAGAACATGTGGTATGATGAAGCTAAATGACTTCAAAGGATCATTGATTTAAATAATTCATACTTCAAGATGCCCATAAGGCCTGGACATCCACTGTGGCAGACTATTTAATTAATAATATGTGCTTTACAAAACCTATCATTATATATTTATACAATAGACCACTGAGTTTTTTTAAAGCTGAATTTCAGTGTTGTCCTATTCATACTTTTTAGTTTTTATATGATGGACCCAAAAGGCTAACATCTAGGCCATGTCTATTGAGGATGGCAGCGTCTACCACTACTACTTCTACCATTACTAGTGTTTCACAGTTCATAAAAGCTACGTAATGTAGGTGTTATTATTGTTCATATTTTAAAGGTGATGATATTCACACTGAAAGATGCTAACTTGCTCACTATCACAAAACAAATAAGAGGAGCTAAGAATCAAAACTAGGTCTTGCTGATGTCAAATTGGGAATACTTTCTATGACACTAAATTTCCTTGCACTTTGGTGTGGTCTTAGATAGTGGTAGAAGGTGGAAATGGTTGGCCTTGTGAAGGAACAGCTGACATAGGGGCTTGAAATTTGTGGAGATACCAAGTATGTACCAAGTTCATCCTACCCCAGCACCCAAAACAACTAAGATGTAGGCCTGATCAGATATGTCACTGTAGTTGTTAACAAGGAAACTAAGTGTCTGTATGCCAGCTCAAGCTACCATAAACAGGCTTAATGTTATTCTTTCATTTGTTCAACTAATACTTCTTGTATGCATGCTCCTTGCCAGGTCCTACTAAAATAGAATGGTGCGCCAAATAAACATGGCCTCTGCTTTCATGGACTTAATCTTTGCAGCAATGAGTAGTCATTGAAGGATTCTAATCTATGCTGATGGCACCCACATCTATATCTTACAGTTACCAGGCCATAAAGCATAAGTTACTTCCCTCACCAAAGTCTATGGCTATGTGTTGGAGCAAGATGGCTGCCAACGTCTGCCAGGGTTCAGGTTTCCTGGGTTGCTCTCTTCCCAGGGCTTGCCGCTTTCCGGGCTCAGGCTTGCTTCTCTCCCCAAGGCCAGCTGTAGACTATCAGGCAAACAGTTTGTCTCTTTTCCCACGGTCTTCTCTCATTCCTCACGACCAAGCTTCTCTGTGTGCTTACTCCCCTGGGCCCCAGCATTAAAACTCCGCATCAGAACTCCAACATCAAAACTCTGTCTTTTGCCATGTCTTTTATCTGTGAGTCCCCACCTACCAAGGGGCAGGGACTCAACACCTTATTGACGTGGCCCATTCAAAGCCCTAATCATAATTTAATCACGCCCAGAGGAACAGACCAGTTTACAAGGATAATCCAATATCTATTTGTGGAATTCATAAAAAATACCAAACTGCTACAAGGGACAAAAACATTAGTGAAATACCTGGAGGATTTGTGGAATTCGTGGAAGGATGATGTTGTATCTCAAGTAGCTGTAAGATCTCCTAATACATTGTACTTAGAGGCTTCCATCTCTAATATCCATCATGAAAGTGGAAGGATGATTTATATGATCCCAGCTAATAGAATAATTTCAATTTTTAAGGTAAATTTGAGTGTGTGATGTCAAAATTATTTATTTTAAATCTTATTTTAAAATTATTTTATTTTTAAGTAGTGGCAGCAAGAACACAATTCCTAAATTTACTTTATTTTTGTCAAAAAAAATATGCATCTTATAAATTTGCTCAGTAAAAATGAAATACTGCCTTAGTTTTTTCCCACTGTCTCTTGGCTTCAGGACACTGGGAATTCTTAGAATGTTCTTTGGCAGATTAAAAATAGATAAAGATTTATGGCAAAGGGAAGCATTGTCATTGTGCATGTGCATGAATTATAAACGTGGCTCAGGGGTGCAGTCACTATAATAATTTTTTGCACTCATTCAAGAAAATAGAAAATGCTCACGTCGGGCTACTACTTGTGTTTCCATTAGTGGGTCTTCTAAGCTTGAATGACTTTAAATGGGGTATTTGTGTTTCTTGGTTCTAATAGGTCAGGAACTTAGAAAATATGTTATTAAAGCATCTAAAGTTATAAATTTCTACAGACTAGTTTGGTTTAAAAATAGTTTTAATAATAATAATAAGTGTCACAGCTAAAGACCTTGAGGAGGAGTCACAGTCAAGGGAAAATGACTACCAAATCACATGTAGTTAGATGATATGCTGGTCTGAGTCTTTTGTGGACCACAGAAAATCCTGTTCTTAAAGCAAACCCATTTCTGTGCCTGTAAACCCATTGTAGATGGGACCTCTTGATTAGATTGTGGACCCAGGGTGGGTCTTAATCCTCTTACTGGTTATAAATGGAGGAATAAAAGCCTCAAACACAGAAAAAAAAAGCCTTGGAGATGGAGAAACCCCAAGAGACTGAAAGACAGGCTGGAGGCTAGAATCAGTGGAGCACAGAGACTCCTTAAGAGGCCCCCAAGAGGCTGAAAGAGAGGAGGCCCGGAGGAGAATAGCCAAATGCCTGATCGCCCACAGCTGTGCTTGGGGAGAAAGTGCACCTGGAGAAGGCAGAGACTGGCAGAGCAGCCATTATGCCCTGCCTATGTGCCTGATCGCCCACAGCTGTAACTTGATGAGACAGCATCTCCTCATGATCCCTTGATCTGGACGCTTTCACAGCCTCAGAACTCTTAAGAGTTTAACCTAAAAATTCCCATTATAAAAGCCAACCCATATCTGGTATATTGCTCCCAGAAGCTTTTAGCAAACTAAAACAGAGAATATGGTTAGTCTTCTGTACTCAATTTTAATAATTATGTTAGAGTGTTGATGAACAACTCTTTACACAAGAGTTGTAATCATGACCAACAAGCACCCTTACCCAACCCAAATAAATGAACCTGGTGTTTGGAGTGTTTGTTTGTTCGGTTGGTTAACCTGGTAATTATTCACTGAAGTCCGTATTTAACAGACATATAGATTATGACTTTAAACTAATAACATGACTTTTCTTAATAGATAATAAAAGTACCCTGTATACATTGGCATTGTTATCGGTATCTCTGTTCAAAAATTTACTTTTAGATTTGGATTTTCATTTCTGGGCATATGTTTAGATTCATTCATTAGCAAATCCTTATTATTTAATAAGACTTTAGAAAAATTCTTCCTCCTTTGTATTGGATATTATTTACCCATTACCATCATGTCAGTTTTGTTATTTGGTTACTAAACCCAGATAGTTGTAAGGCGGGCTGTTAAGACTTTCTGAGTTTATATTGACCTCTGTAAACATTATGAAGGTATCTGCTTCTGGTGGGACTTAGCAGTGCTGAAGATTCTTATGCAATATAGCATATGTTACTTATGACATAATGTCTTTAGAAAATTATCCCGTAGCATGTGTCCTATTGAATTTAAAATGTCATATGAAAAAAATATTGGTGTCATTGAAAAAGAACTGATCTTCCAGAGAGTTTCAGAAACATTCAATTCTGTAAATGAGATATCTATGTCAGAAAAATCACAAAGGGATCATTATCATTACCCTCTGAAAGCCAAATGTAAGACAGAACCTGATGAGCGTAAGCTTTAATTACTGAATAATGATGATTTGTTGCATGGACTAAAGTTTGTTTGTTTTTTCAGCAGTTCTACTTCAATCATTCTGTTTTACTTCATATTTTAATCAGTAACCATGTCAAACCCATCTAATTTGAGAATTGCAAATAATATGTTTTTTAGAGTTCATATCCAACTTTGGAATAGGCTCCACCTGTTTTCAGTTTTTCCAAACTATATTTGTATATACTTTAAAATTGATATATATGTGTACTTCTTAAGTTGCTCCTGGGAAGGAAAAGCTCCCCAGTGTTTTAATGCATGTTTTGTTGAATTGATTCATAATGTGTAGTCTGAAATGTAATAAGCATTGAACTACCTCTATTCATCATTACAAGATTGGAAATTCCCAGAAGCCTGGATATTTGGAATGTCAAGTTAGAAAGAAAAATGCCCTTTCCTTCCAAGAAGAAACAAGCTGAAGTCTTTGCTTTTCTTACTTGAGAATAATGGTTACCAAACGCTGGACCATGGGGAAGTTTGATCTAATCCAATTGAAATAAGATAAATTAGGACAATATAGTGTTGTTTTTTTTAAATTAACTATGTTTTCATTAACACTTTTTTCAAACTATACCTTTCCTACTTTAGCTGTAAGCTATCATTTCTTTTATACAATGATATTGATGTTAGACAAATTTGTTTGGGTTTTTTACTTTCTTACTTGAAAAAATTAAAAGTTAACCTGTGTTAGTCCCCTTTTGAGTGAAACTGTAGCTGGTGGGAAAACTGGAGCAGGTATTTAAATGTAGAGAAATGGGGTGCGGGCATTTTTTTAAAAAAGGAGAATTAGCAAATTGTCCATTGGAAAGGGATGAGGTTAGATTTAGAGATTCAATTTTGTGTCTTTGAGCCAACATCTCTTGGCTTCAAATGCAACCCACTGCAGTGGGTGCATTAAGGCAGTTTCCCAAATATTCCTGATCTAAGAATCACCAAGACTGTGGTCTCACAAAGCTTCTTAGTGGTAAGGACCATGAATATGGAAATATTGAGAAATGCTGCTTTAGAAGATAGAATGTATATTAGATTTTGTCTCTCTCCTTCAGCAGTTTATGATCTTCCCTTATCTTTCTAAGCCTCAGTTTTTTAAGTCGGCGAAATATAAATAATAATACTTTTCTTGCCAGTTTTCAAGATAAATGAGATAAAAGAAAAATGCCTTCAGAGAGTTATAAGTTTATCATTAAATTGTTGATCACTTTAATCATTTTAATTGCATATATTGGGGAGTGTGGTTTGGGGAAAGAAAGAAAGTGGGGATATAGAGATTTTTTTAAAATCTTCATCTTCTCAAAGTTCTGTTTCCCAAGTTTATTATCTGGACTTTATTGGGTAAGAGAATTCCTTGATGCATGTATTTTGCTTTTCTTCTGCAAAACCAGCTACTCATCTAAAATCTTAAATATCTAACCATAAACTCAAACCTCTAGACCTTGAAACTAGGAATTTATTTAACTCAACCCCTTATATCCTGAACAGTACCTTCTACACTGCCTTAAAGCACCCTGCCCAGAATCTTAAGTTTGGAATCAAGATGTATTTGCTGAATGAACTGATAAACAAATGAATATCTAAATCTAATCCCATTTCTTCCAATAACCTATTGGCCAAAAACCTTACATTCTGATTTTTTAAGGAAATTTGGAGAAAAATAGTTAACCATTTGCTTTGGTAGTTTTTTCTGGATTTTTTTTTTTTTTCATTTTTTTACATTGTGAAAAACGTTAGTTTCCCCTTTGATCTAGCCTAAACCCCTCATGCTATATTTTAGCATGCTTCTGTATGTGTATTTTCAGATTATTTGTATTAAAATAAAATTTTAAAATTTGCCTTTTTGTAGTAATTTTTGGCTGGAAATAATTTCCCTTTCTGTGTTAATTAGCCCCTTTCAGTAACTTATTTTTTTAATTCATTTAGCAGCAGCAACAGAAGAGCCAGAAGTGATTCCAGATCCAGCCAAGCAGACAGACAGAGTGGTGAAAATAGCAGGAATTAGTGCTGGAATTTTGGTGTTCATCCTCCTACTCCTAGTTGTTATATTAATTGTAAAGAAGAGGTAAGATTTGATATTGTCCTGTCCCACTCAAGGATTTATGTTACTACTTTTCAAACACCTGTTTTTTCTTGAGCTCTTTTAACAAGAAGAATTGAATTTTAAAAATGTCGCCAGCATCTATTTCTCATACTTTGAAAAAATAAAATCCTTATTGTTTACTTGCAATTTAATTTTGAATATATGCATATATATTCTTTTCATCAAGTTGACTTTTAAATTGATGTAAGAATTTATATTTCTCAAAGGCAAAGATAATTGTGATGTTTTATCTTAAGTTTGACGTGTTATTTATTAAGAATGTCAAAATAAGGATTTATTGTGATGCTTGGCTATGGTCTATGACTTCTTTTGTATTCTTACTCTGTATTTTTCTATATCTTCATTAAAAATAAGATATGAGAAAAACTATAAACATTATTTAGTGAAATTTTATGTTAAATATTCTCTGGCTAAAAACTTCAGCATTTAAAAATGAAGTCAAAGTTTTTTTAATTAAACAGTATTTTATACTGTATCAACCAATATCGCCATCTTCTGGAATAGTATGAAGGTGCTAAGACCTATTGCAATTTAAACTAAACTCTATTCTGTAGATTAAAATATA
>JAQZBX010011655.1:0-42376 GCA_029593785.1 Cabassous unicinctus | reverse complement strand
TCCCCCAGTCATATCTACATGGAGGTGCTTATATTTCTGAAGGAGTATAGGTTGATTTGGGGGTAATTGTTTTCTTTTCCTTTTCCCATTTTTTCTCTCTTTTAGTTTTCTCTGTTTCAAAAAGGGATTTCCAAAATTTCTTCTTCCTCATTCCCTAGCAGAGAATTTGTAAGGTAATTTATTCAGAGTTTATGTTTCCTTTCTGAGAAGAACATTAACCAAAAATGACATCTTTCTTAGGCTATGTTTACATGCCACAAGAATAACTGAAAATTAAACAAAACAAAACAAAAAAATACTGCAACTACCTCCAGGCCAATAACAAAGAATTCTTGATTAGAAAGCTCCTTAAATCCCTTTCCTACAATAAAATGGAAATCTGAATTTATTTTAATAATATTTTTCACAACTCACTATTCCCGTGATAATCTAATCAGCAGTGTCAGACTGCCAGTTGAGTAATTCAAAGGTTGTTTCCATTAATTAGTTTTACAACCGGATGGCTTGACTCTCTCGCTGCCATCTGAAAACTAGCAGAGATGAATATGTTGTGCTTAACAAAATAAATAACTCTGCTGAGTTTGAAAAATGGAGTCAATTTGTCTTCTCTCTTTCAGTGGCAGATGCAAGATGACAGCTAAATGAGTAATCAGCCCATTTAAGAGGAAAATGTATATAAATATTGCCAACAACTGCCATTGAGTACACATATATAATTTGATAGGCTGACATATTTCTGTAGGCAAGTGATATAAAAGTGACTAAAATTATGGTAATCTTGATCTATGGTGAGCAACTTTGAGGCCTCGAGCATGCTCATCTATGCACTGGTGAGAATCATAGGTTACTTGTTGGGAAATTTTGGTGTGGCTCTTTGACACTTTCTCACTGACCTAGTCAGCATCATTTCCTTAACAGTGTCCTCACCTTTCCTCAGGTCAGGTAACTGTTAAAGCCACAGAGAGTGGCATCATCCCAGGTCCCCCACAGGCATTATGAACACCAGCTCACTCTTACCTGACTTTCACTTGCCCAACACGTATTTACTGAGAGCCTCCATTATGCCAGGATCTATGCTGGAGACTAGGGCTGCAGTAATGAGTAAGTGCTTGTTGAAATCGTATTGGAAAGAATTGAAGTTTATGGAGGATTGTATTAGTCAGTCAAAAGGGTGCTGATGCAAAATACCAGAAATAGGTTGGCTTTTATAAAGGGTATTTATTTGGGGTAGAAGCCCACAGTTACCAGGCCATAAAGCATACGTTACTTCCCTCACCAAAGTTTATTGCCACATGTTGGAGCAAGATGGCTGCCAACGTCTGTGAAGGTTCAGGCTATCTGGGTTCTCCTCTTTCCGGGACTTGCTTGTCTCAGGCTCAGCTCCTCTGCTATCTCCACAAGGTCAGCTGTAGACCATGAGGCTCCAGAGGATCAGACCAGTTTACAAACATAATCCAGTATCTATTTTTGGAATTCATAACTATATCAAACTGCTACAAGGATTTATGGGCACACATGCAGGCTATTTAGTCTTTGAAATCAGTAGTTCCAACTATTTTTGAGTCCCCAGACCCTCTGAGAATCCATTACCTCTACACAGGCATTGTTCCCTGAAAAATACAGATAAACACAAACATAACATTAAAAATTGCATTCAATTTTTTGTATACAATTTTCTCACGGGAGTGGAGATGGGTAGGTATGGACTCCAGGTCAAGAAACCTTGCTCCAAGTACCTTCACGTCCATCCACCTAGGAGCAAACCATTTGGCTCTGGGGCCACTTCTTATCTTCCCGTGAATTTGTTTGCAACTGAACTTCTAAGTAAAGGCTATAATGATTTTGAGAATCAACCCTGTGAAACTAATGCTGTGTCTACTGGATAGGGGTGTTGTTGAGAACTTTGCTCACTACAGGTAAACTGTTATTTTGAGAGAACAGAATATGCATTTTTTCTTCAGTTTTAGTACTAAGAAAATTTGCTTTTGGGGCAACTGGACAGATTTTTTTTTTTTTTTAATTATGGATATGGTGAAATTGTGTTTTCCACTTTGAATTGGTTACTGGAAAGAACAAAGACAAGTTTGTGACATGTCTCTAACAATTAATCAGATTGTACTTTTATCTACTAACCTCATAACTCACAGTATTAAAGAAGCAATTGAAATAAAGTATATTGACTTGGAAAGATATCCATGATATAGTGTTAAGTGAAAAAATGAGTTGCAGATAATGCATAAAGTAAGATTACATTTTTATAAAATAAAGACCCTCCCGTATATTTTAGTGTGAAGATAGGGGAAACTGCAAACATTGATTGCAAAGTGGGGAGATAGAATTGTAGGAGGATATGGGGATATTATTAACTCTTTTTCACATGGATATCTAATTTGTGACAACAGGCATATATTATTTCAGTGATTTAAAGAAAACTTACCCCTCCCAAAGAAACCTCCCCCACCCACTCAAATGAATTAGAGTTCCTGTTCTAATAAGGGAGTCAAATGTGTAAACTAACGATTATAATGTAATATGATAGGGAGAGTGACAGAACTAGATAGACATTCAGAAAAAGAATGCAGGAGAGGGTGGTTAACATAAGGGGAGGTCACGGAAGAGAAGGAGCTTTTGAAGAACCAATAGCAGTTTGCTAAGTGGATCAGTGGAGGAAGGACATTCCAAAAAAGGAAGTAGTATGACATGGTGCGTAAGACAGTATGGTTTGTTTGGGGAGTTACACTGGGATATGTGGTATGAGCAGTAGTGAGAGATGACGCTGGAGGATTAGACAGGGTCCAAATCACAAAGTGCCATACTTAGATTTCTCTTTTAATGTTCCTTGGGGAACGCGTCATGGTTAAGGATATCTTACTGTGTGTAGAGTGAAGGATGGATATGAGGGCATGAGATTTGAGACAGGGAGACTGCAGTAGTGAAGGTGTGAGAGAATGAGGCAGTGGTTGTGGGCTGGAAAGCCCTGGAAGGATCCTCTATCCCTTCTCCTCCCCACCCCTTTCCTCCTCTCTAAGTTGACTTTCTGAACAGGCCATGGTCTGTCACTGACTGAAACATAAACCCAGCCCTCAGCCCATCTAGGTATCCTCAGCTGATCGTTGGAAACTAAGTTTAAAGTTTCTTCTTCTGTCAAGAAAACCTGGAATTCCCCACCCTCCCAGATTTCATTTAACTAATACTTTTCTGGTACCTTATACTATATAAAACCTACCTGATGAATGTCTGCATGAGCTGTCTAGGGTTTCACATATATTATCTCCCCATTTCTTCTACTACCTTATCACCTACCCTGATGCTGAAGCTTTACTTTATACTCTAAAATGCTCCGTGAGCCACCTTTTCCAAACCCAATATTGGAACGGTAAGGCAGAGTCTTCAGCTCTATTGCAATCTGTTTATAGGGCAAAAGGCAGGGTTGAGAGGACTGAATTGTTCAGAGAGAAAATACCAAAGGTGTGTGTGGCATGTGTGAATGTGTGTGTGTGCCCACATGTCAAGCCTACAGTACCATTTTTGGATCAACTGCATTTAAGAAGGGAGAGTTTCTCTTGTAGGAAAGAACTAAGTAATTTTACCATGCTATCGTTGTGACTATACAATCAATATCTTACAGAAGAGTTTTAACCACACATATTTGTGCTGTTGTCCCATTGTACACTCTTCACTATCTGATTTGTAAAAACAGATAAGGCCCATTTGTTGTTTAGAGTATTATTTGAACATAAAGAATTAGTATAATAAAATCTGTAAAAAGTATCATATAATCATGTTTGCACTATTGATTTTCTTAGTAAATTATTTTGTAGAGATAGTACAAACTTTAGTCTCAGCCTGGTTAATTTATGTGAATCTAATTTAGCTGAATGGAAATTATTGGCACTTTATTAGACACAAATGCAAATCATTTATTTGCTTTTATGCTTCCACTCTATTGTAGGTCATATAACTAACATGACTTAAAAGAAAATATCTTGGGACAAGTAATTATATGCTTAGATATAGTTGTATTTGGCTAGCCTAGAATCATTTTTGCTGAAAATCCTCTATCTTTAGGGGAAATGTATACCTGTAGGCACTAAATGGAATTATTTTAAATGTAGAATTATTATATTTTAGATGTGTTTCACATACTCAGTGATTTTTTAAAACATGGACATACAATTATCCTAAATAAAATAAAAGTAATCAGAATGTCTCTGGAAGATGGAAGCCTTCCTTCATTTGTGTTTCACTGTGACATTCTATGAACAGCTGTAAAAACTTAGGGATTATCTATGTCATTTCCTTTTGACCTACTATAGTAAGGTAATCTTTTTCATTTTGTTTCTCCTTGTTTTTATTCTTCTATTACTTTATTGATGAGGGGATTCTATTTTCTTTTTTGACACCTGACAACTTTTTAAATTTGACTCTACTTGTACCATTATTGACTTTAAAATGGAGCTTTATGAATTAAGTTGACTGTTCATAAAGTGGGAGATAGATAGATATAGATTGATAGATGATAGATGGAAAGAAAAGAAGAAAGAGAAAGAAAGAAAGAAAAAAAGAAAGAAAGAAAGAAAGAGGAAGGAAGGAAGGAAGGAAGGAAGGAAGGAAGGAAGGAAGGAAGGAAGGAAGGAAGGAAGGAAAAAAATGCTAGAGCTAGAGTTTTTTTCTTGATGGTTCAAAGTCTTTGTATTTTTTTTTTAAACTGAATCAGGTAATATAGTCTCCATTATGAGGGCTGCTTATTAGCCACTTTATTGATTCTATTTATTTACTCAGTAAGACAGAAGAAGATAAAATGCAGTACTACCTCATTGAATGTGCTTTATATACCATGAGTTCAGCTGTATAGCATTGGGTTAAGATCCATTAATCCATCTTTAACATATTGATTAAATCTCAGATTTCTCACTTTTTGAAAAATAAGCAATACAGAATAAGGTTCAGATATCCAGAGAACATCTGTTGGTGATGAGAGATTGTGAGACAAATGTCATGTACCATTTGAAGCCTGGATCACCAAAGAACCATGGAGTGTAATTAAATACTGGTATTAGTTGGGGTAGAACTAGAAAATTTGATTTCCACAGAATTTTGGAAACAGGTTTTTGATAGTTGTGGAAGTTGTGCTCACTTTTATAGCTGCATTACAAATTTACGGCTTCTTGAGGATCTTGCAAAGCAATGAGACACTTGCGTGTAAAGAAAATTTCTTTTTGCAGAGAGGTCTATAGACTCATTTGGCCTTAATAGGCAACTCTAGAGAGGAAAGCTAAGAATATTGGAGGTAAGGGAGTTAAGTCCTATGGGATACTTGCTTCAGGCTTCTAACTTGGACAGATGTTTAGCAGCTGCCTCTGGTTCTGCCAGACGCTAAGGCTGTGGCACCATGGCAGTTGAATCAGAGCTAAGAGAGTGTTCCAAGTTACATTTAGGTAGATCACCTTTAAAGGAGCAAGTCAGGTAAGCTTAATAGCTATGTTTATATTCTAGGCAATGTTGATTCCAATCTCTGTGGCTTTGCTCATTCTGCTTCCCCAATCTGCAGTGGTCCATCCCAGGGGTTCTCAAAGAATGGATGCTGGACCAACAGCATGAGAATCATTTGAGAAGTTGTTAAAAATGCAAATTCTTGGTTTTCATCTATATCTACTGAATCAGAATCTCTGGGGTGGGGCCCAGAAATCTGTGTTTTCAAGCCCTCCCAGTGATTTTGATCTGTGATAAAGTTTGAGAACACTGATTTATGCTATTCTTTTTGCCTAATTTATTTCCAAGTCCTGGTTAAGTCTCTCTCCTCTCTTGGAAACTTCCATGCAATACCTAGCACATAAGAAGTACTTGAGAGCATGTAAAAAAGCATGCTAATTTCTATTTGAAACCCTTCAAATATTTGCATGTATTCAACACTTTAGTGTCAAGTAATTGTGAAATACATACAATTAAATAAGCAAAACTATAGAGTCCTGTAATTCAAATGGGTTTTAAAGATAATTTAGATAGCTACCTTACAGTGGGAAAATGCCCTCATTCTATGCTGGACATCTCTGGTGATGGGTAATATCTAACCATAGATCAGGGGTCACAAGCCTATAATTTATTATTTTTATTCTATTAGATTTTTTTTATTTTAAAAGAAGTTTTAGATTACATACATGTTATATAAACTGTTGAATGATAATTTAGTTACAATTGTGTTGTTTAATGTAACTATGTCTTCAATTTCAGGTTCATGAATGAATGGATGCAAAGTTACAGTCAAACAGAGAAGAAATAAAGCAGCTCCTTGATTTACTCCAAGTCTGAATTTAAAGGTATGGTTATTACATCATTGCACTGGGTACAGCATGGTTTCTCCCTCAGTACATATAACTTTATTTATAAAGAAGGCACCTGTCTTTCTTTTAGGTAATATGTCAAGGATGTGATCTTCTTGTATCAATAAAAGGTTTGGACATATCTACATTTAAAAAAAGTAGTTGAGAAATAGTTGTTCTATGAATGCTAAAAAGTCTTGTAGCATTTTTCAGAGGAAGGAGAATGAATGTGTTAGTCCTACCCTCTGGCAACTTCCCAGCCATGATACATCTGATTGCCTCTGCCCACAATAAGAAGTGTTCTAGTTTTTTGTGTCAACCAAATTACAGGTATTCCACTGTGATGGCTAGCTTCATGTGTCAACTTGACTAGGTTATGATGTCCAATACTTTGGTCAAGCAATTACTGGACTTATTGTTATTTTGAGAGTATTTCATGGACTTAAATTATTAGTCAGTTGATTGCTTCTATGGCTGATTACATCTGCAATCAACAAAGGACATTGCCTTCAGCAATGAGAGCCAGCTCATACAATCAGTTGGAGACTTTAAAGGGAGAACTGATGATTTCATTAGTCAGAAAGAAGAATTTCTATCTCTACTTAACCAGTCATCTTCTCCTGGGGAATTTAATGGCACCTTCATCAAGTTTCCAACTTGTGCCCTGCCCTACAGAATTTAGGCTTGCCAATCTCTGAGTCAATTCCTATAAGTCTCTTAATATTTATGTGTGTGTGTGTATGTGTGTGTGTTGGTTCTGTTTCTCTTAAGAAACCTAATACATCTACAAGTGACAATAAAACATAAAACCTGTTCCTCAGATAACCACAATTTGAGTTTGGCAGCCACATAAAAAGACAAACTATTCAATTAAAAAATGGGCAAAAGACTTGAAAAGCCAACTGTCCAAAGAAGAAATACAAATAGTGAAGCAACACATGAAAAAATGTTCAGCATCACTAGTGATTAGGGAAATGCAAATCAAAACTACAATGAGATATCATTTCACACCTATTAGACTGGCCGCTATTAAAAAGTCAGAAAACTGTAAATGTTGGAGAAGATATGGAGAGATTGGAACGTTATTCACTGTTGGTGGGACTGTAGAATGGTACAGCCACTGTGGAGAACTGTTTGGCTGTTCCTAAGGAAGTTGAATATAGACTTGCTCTGGGACCCAGCAATACCATTGCTAGGTATATACCTAGAAGTACTGAGAGCAGTCACATGAATAGACATCTGCACACCGATGTTCATAGCAGCATTATTCACAATAGCCAAAAGTTGGAAACAACCCAGGTGTCCATCAACTGATGAATGGATAAACAAATTGTGGAGTACATACATGATGGAATATTATGCAACGGTAGGAAGAAATGAAGTCGTGAAACATATGACAACATGGATGAAACTGGAGGACATTGTGTTGAGTGAAGCAAGCCAGATACAAAAGGAGAAATACTGTATGATTGCCCTATTATGAACTATATTAGGTGAAATATAAATATATTATGTGAAATATGAATATGGGTAAAATTGCATATAAAAGACCATTTTTCTTTGAAGCTGAATAAATGTAGGTTTATGCTGTAAAATGTTAATATCAGACAAAAAAACCCATTATACTAAGTGAAGGAGACCAGACACAGAGTACTACATATTGTATGATTCCATTTATATAAAATGTAAATATAAATAAATTTATAAAGATGAAATTAGATTAGTGGTTATGTAGGGCTGAAGAAGGAATGCTAAGAGGCATGGAGTCTTTCTTTTTGGAGTAATGAAATTGTTCTAAAATTTTTGAAATGATGAATGTACAACATAGTGATTATACTAAAAGCCATTGATTATACACTTTGGATAGATCATATAGTATGTGAATATATCTCACTAAAACTGCTTAATAAATAAATAAACAATTGCACAAGAATAGCCAGAAATAGCAGCTATGTACAGCAGGGGAAACAGAGATTGAGAGATGAGAAATTTTCTTGTTTGTTTGTCTGTCTGTTTTGTGTTTATTATTATTATTATTGAAATAATGAAAATTCTTTAATAATGATTGAAGTGATGAATGCACAACTATGTGATAGTGCCAAATACCATTAATTGTACACTTTGGATAAATTGTATGTTTTATCAATATGTATCGATGGAATTGAATTGTTTAAAATAAAAAATAAATATATAAAAATTACACCACAGTGTGTCAGGTAATATATTTATAAATATCATTCTTCCAAAATTTCCTGGGATAGTTGTCAATTGCGATTATTTTATCTCCTTGTTCACATAAATACCTATGCTTCACTCTGATCACATGTGCCAAATTTGGGTTCAGAAATTGCAGTTACTGTAGCCATAATGAAGCTAATGAAAGAAGGGCAGTGGGTCTGTACAGAAAGAAATATTTTAATAGGATCAAATCTTTAAACTGAAAACAGATGCTCTTAAAATCATTAGGTCTTTTAGTTTAGAAGCAGAAGATTTGTAGTTTGGAAGAGTTGATTTATTGTTTGGGGGACTGTGGGATCCTTGCAATCTAACCACAATTAAATAGGACAAAGTGAGGTGCAGCAGGATGTAAAAAAGAGTATTGGTTGAAACACGGACTCTACTATGTAGCTACTATATGAACATGACCAAGTTATTTAATTTCTCTGAACACCTACAAAATGGAAACATTAGCATTCAGATTAGACTCTATGATTTTGCTGATCTTTGCCCTTTTTGATCTATAAAAATGGAAATTTCACACTAATCATGCTAATATCTACTTTATGGAATTGCCATGAGAATTTAGTGAGGTCAATATGTAGAATGCCCGGTACATAGTGGGTGCCAATAAAAATTAGATCTAGTCTCCTTATTCTGCTGCACTGTTTAATAGATATTTTTGAATATAAGAATAACGGGAGCCAGTCACCTCCTCTATACAAATAAAAGGCCTGTCCTTAGTATTCTCACCCTAATTGCCACTTCCATGCCAAGTAACTTTTTCCATCCCGATTACTGAATTATTTTCCAGGATATCCATAGATTAGGAGAGGTCCATTTTAATTTTTTTATTCTATATTTACTACTTTTGTGGGCATAAACAACAAATAACATTTTTATATGCATATCTTCATTATTTTAAATATTCATAATTTATTGTTGGTACTTGGCTTAAAATGGATTTTGAATTGCATATACACTCATCCTATTATGCTTCGTTTGAGTAGGGAGAAAAACAACTTAAGGCTTCCAGCCTTTGGTATATTAAAAAGCATTATTCATGTTTTAGATTAGGCTCTCCTGCATATCACAAAGCCTGGGAAATGACTGTAGAATGGCTTTAACCCCTGAGTAATAGTAATGTTTCCACTATGGAGCAGCTCTGCTGGCAGAGGATGCTCAAATCTATACAAGTGGTGTACAATCTACACTGACTGTAACTTGGTCCACCAAATACCAGGTAATAATAAAGAATAACCAGTTTTCAAGGAAGCAGCAAGGAGCAGTGCTGTTATACAGGAAACAAGGCATTAAGGAAATGTCAAAATCTATGATTAGCTGCATGTTTAGAAAAGAAGGTAAAAAGGACTAGATGTGTTGTATGTTTTCGTTCTTTAAGAAAGAAGTCATCGTGGAATTATTATCCGTAAGAGTCAGCATTGACTCCAGTGCTGGAAAAACTTTTTTCCATCTTAAATCCTTATCTTGAAGTCAGGGCTATGTTAGATTTTCCATAGCTTAGGGGGAATATCCAGTCTTGGGTCAAAAGCATGTAATGTCTTGAAATTGCTGGCAAAAACCATCTAGTGAGTGCCAGGCCTGCCATTTACTCAGTCAGTGGTTTGTTAAACTACTTCTATCTTTTTTTTTATTTCCTTCCTTTCTCAGCCAGCATAAAAAAGTTGTTGTCAAAGGAGGAAGATATGTAGTCTCTTCATGCCTGTCCCTCTTCTGATTCATCTTTTGTCCCCAGATGGAAGTTGCAAAAAAGTCTCAGTGATTTGGAAGCATAACATGTGGAATGTCATACTCTTTCTTTTTTAAAATATGTTTTTCTTCCAGCCAGAAGGTAGAAGGTATAGGTGTAGCAGAAAGAGCATAAAATAAGATAACTCCATTGATTCCTATTTTTTTTTTCACTGCTAAAATAAACGGGTTAGGTAAATATTTCCTAAAGTCTTAGCTGGCTCTAACAGTCCATATTACTATCTACTCCACTATATCTTAAAGGAAAGAGAAATGTTGCTGTTTTCAATGAGTTTTCTTGCTGTGAGTCTGGAGACATCACTATTTCTTTTAGCAGCTGAGGATACCCTCACCATAAAAATGTTTACAACTTCACTCTAAGAAAGAAAAACAGAATGTCAAGACCACTAGCTTTTATGTTACCTTTGTATCTTTAGTACCTGACACATGAAAAATTGCCTATCAATTTTTGTTGAAGAGTTTGGATAAGAAGTCAGAAAATCTGGGTTCTATTCCTGGAACAAAGTAGTTGTGTAACCTTAGCCAGGTCACTAGAGCTCTCTGGGCTGCAGTTTTATCACCTTTACGGTGAGGAGACTGTCTCAGGTGACCACTAAGAGCCTTCCTAGCTTTAAAATTCTGTGATATTGGACTCCAAAACAGATTACTTTGTGAAAGCACTGTTTACACTTTTTATAGACAATCACATTTTGCACATTTAAAAAATAGTTATGCTTTAATGTGAAAGTCTAAATGGATGCAATAAATGCACCAATAAAGGTTAATCAGATTAACTAACTCTTACTTAGAATCTCACAAGAAAGGAACACCAGTACTTTGCTTATTCCATTTTTGAAGGGTAGAGTAGGAGCAGGGGAAGGAGAAATGAGGGTAGGAGGAAGAAAGGGTGAAATGTGATGGTGCCAAGGGCATTGGGTAGCTGCAGGTCCTAGGAAGAGTGAAGACAAACACTGGGTCCAGTGTGGCCACTAGGCAAGGGCCTAGCACTGTGCATCACACATGCACATGGGCTAGTTCCTCTTGTCTGTGAGCCTGTGACACTCATGTTAGCAGTCATGAACTAGGTAGCTATGCTTCCTGGATTTGAATTGCAGCTCTTCTACTTTGGGTACATTCTTGTCTTCTTTGTACTTCAGCATTTTTATCCTTAAATTAGGGTTATATAATAATGGAGATTAAATGACAGTCCATGTAAAGCTGAGATCAATGCATAATGAATGTATGCTATTAATATCAAATTAACTATTATTATCTTCATTATTACTACTGCCATCTCCTTCATTAGAAGAGATATGCTAGCTATGAGTTCAAACATTGTAGATAATGAAACAAGTGGAGTGTTGAGAAGATAGTTCCTACTTTATTATCACCAAAATCTCCCTCAACAACCTCCACCTCCAATACCCACCTCCCTCCAAAAAAACCCACTCCTTTCCTCTCACATGACTTTAATTGTCATTGGTAACTCATTCTCTTGGCCAAAACGTTGCCCACTTGCTGTGGTCCTCTTTTAAAATGGAACCATATCAAGTCTCTAAGATCTTACTATGAAATAATATCTAGAATTTCTTTGTTCTAAGCAGGAGAGAAAGACAGCACTAGTTCCTTAAAGAACAATGGGAAAGTGGTGGGGAGAATAAGGGAAACAAGAATCCTGAAGGACGAATGCCCCTTATTTCAGAGTTCTGTCCAGCAAAAGGGTTATCCACTTGAGGAAAGGATTATTTCTGTTTCTCTAAGCTTACAAGCTTAGAACTTTTATACAGAAAATGGACTCTATTTGTAACATCACTATAATAGCAAAGAAATAAAATCTTCAAACCTTCTTCTTTTGGATATTTTGGTGATAGCTCTAGTCTTCTGCCATTTCCTGTGTATATTTAATAAGGACACACTGAAACTTTATCAGTGTGGAATCTGATATTGAAACAAGCTAAACAAGATAGAAATGATGGGGACAAAATATCACCAGGGCACTCTGTAGGAAGAGAATATGATTATAAGATCCTGCAGAATTAGAGAACACTGGAAACTGTTAGTTCTGGTTATAGGAATTACAGAAATGTGGATATCAGCAAAGAAAGAGGCTATAAAGAATATCTAAGAAGGTGATAGCAGAAAGAAAAGTCTTTGAGAAATTGAGGTAATATCATTAATCAAAGTCAGTACAGTCTGGGGTTACATACAACCACTAGCGATTTAAAAGCCAGCCTTTGGTGGAGAGGATTGTCACTAGCTTCTTCCTCCTCTAGGCTCACCTTTATATCCCAGAAAGCACATGATCCTCTCCTCAAACTCTTCATGGTCCACCATTGTACAGCCCTAAGTCGATTTCCTTCACAAGGCTTTTCTTCCTAAATTTGTGCCTGGATATTCCTCTCCATTTCGTTCTCTGATAGCCCGTCTTATCTGAACCACTCCATGGATACACACCCTATATACTTGTATCTGTCATTCTTGTATGTGATTTAGTCTCCTCACCTAGATCATAATGTCTTTGAGAGGAAGAATTACATTTTTTATATCCCTTACAGTGTTCATTGCTGTCGTGTGGGGATAATAAAGGCTCAAGAAATATTTGTAGTGGAGTAAATAATTCAATTTTGATAAGGAAGAAAATTTAGGATCATGAAATTCAATTTAAAAGAAATTTATCTATCTGGAGTTGGTGATTTGAAAATAAGGAATATCACCATATTGACCAAAAAATTGGTGATTAATCAAAGTTCAAATATGTTATCAAAAATTTCATTTTAAAGCAAAGTCAATAAGGCAATATTCAAGTCCATTGGTTCATACATCATAATTATGTTTGTACTGCTTACTCCATTTTCTTTTAATTAAAAAATTACTGCTGGTTTCAAAGTATTGGTATATCCAAAGTACAAGAATGCATTTATTCACCAGTACACCTGGTTGCTTATTATTTAAGGGATCTCTTAAAGCCCACATAGGCAGGCTTAACATTCTGACCTGGAGGCTCACAGTCTCCCCAGGAGCACAGCTGGGGGAGCAAATTTGGTCTTATGCATGCATTTGCCCCCATGGAGTGGGAAGCATGGACACTCTTTCTCCTCAATTGACCATTTTGCTTTTTTCCAAAGGGGCCTGTGAAACTCAAGATTCATGGGCAGCAAAACTGCAAGAGTAAAACTGTATTGACTAGTGGGGGAGGAACAGAGCTAACATGAATTTGTAGGGATAGGGTTTTTATCCTTCTATTTTAACGGAAATTTTGCATTGGACTATCCTAGAACAAATCATTTGGCTACCTATATTTTACTATTATAAAACTTGAAGCAAGGCATGATATGCCTTTGACAGGTATATCATGTTTTCAGAAACATTATTTTCCTTTAGGAAAAACTGAGATGTGATGATGTCTCGACAGAATTCAGCTCAAAATTCACTGTGACCTTGGATTGATCATACTACTTCCCTCTCTGTCTATGTGTATTTACGCCATTGGTGTCCTTCCACTAAAAGCATCTGTCTCAGTCTTTCAAAGCACCCAAATTATGGTACGGGAAGGAACTCTGTCTCCTATGATGGCTCAGTCATCCCTTAACACTTCTTTAGCCTCCTAGGAATGCAAATTATTGTCCATCACTCCCGTCTGTCTATCCCCCGACCCTGGTCTCTCAGGACAGACAGCCACACACTTCTAAAGATAAAAGAACGTATCTGCTGTACATTTTAAAAACTGTTTATTTATACCTAATATGCAATACTTTTCCATTGGTGGACATTTGATTTTCCTTAAAAGAACTAGAAAGAATGTAATTGAGACAAAAATATGCTAAGTTCAATACTCTGTATTGATGTTTAAATTTTTTGGAATTAATATTTATTTGTATACCATGCAGATGTATTTAAGAAATAAAAAATCATGATAAATAAGGTAATATATAGGAAAGAAATTAAAACACTTTGGAAAAGCAGATACCAAATAAATGCCATGTAAGAAGCTGGCAGCACCCCTTGCAGTTTGCTTATTGTAAGTGTTGCCTTATGTAGAAATTGCCTGTTTGATGCATTTAAAAGATGCAGCCATCTAAAATGGTTAATAGTGACACATATGAGTCTAAATCATCAGATATTATTTTGATAAACATGTATGCATATGCACTATGTGTTGGGTACTGTGTTAGGAACTAGAGCTATTTAAAGGATAATCAGACATTGCCTCTGCTCTCAAGAACTCACAGCCTAGCAAGGGACATAGAAGAGGATAGAATAAACCAGTTGGGGTTAGCAGAACAGCAATCCTAAAAAGACCCTTCTTTATAAAGCTTTGGAAACACATTATATCAAGATGTACAACATAAGCAGAGATGGTTTAATAAAAGGCCATACTGTGTACTTTTGGGCTGGATTAAATAAAAGTCATAGCATTTAGATGTTGCTGTGTTATTCCTTATGCTGGGACCACAGATAATTGAAATCCCAAACAATCTATTGTGATTAAACTTGTTCATTTTTATCAAACTGGAAGACAAACCCTGTTATGAGTTCAGGGAGTTGCCCTGTAGCCTGTCACCGAGTGGAGCTATTTATGCAAAGTTAAAAGCTGGTGGTGATATGGAGTCCCTGTAACCCAGGGGCAGAAGAAGAGGCAGGAACCTTCTCCTTGCATTTAGAAAGAAAGATTTCAGACCAAGATACTGTTTAAAGGAAGGTCTAGGGCTTAATTTACAGGCTGAGGATCAGTTCAAGAGTTGGGTAGAACTAGGACAAGGGCTAAGGCCAGAGATTAAGTGATATAATAGAAAAATTAATATATAAGAGCACTCCAAAGATAGGCTTCCAAAGTCTAACCTCAGAGCCAGAGGCAAGTATGTTCATATGGTGTCAAGCTAAAAATGGGAATGGCCAGAAAGTACTCATCTATTTATTCATTCATTCAAAAAATATTTATTGAGCATCTGCCATATACCAGGCACTCTTCTAGATCTAATGATATAGAAGTGAACAACTCAGACAAAAGTCTAGAGTGCTCGGAGCTTACACTCTAGTGCGGGATATAGACAAACAAATAATTGAATTCTATTGTATGGCCCAGATTATTCTTCAATGAATCTTGTTGCCCCAGCTGCTGGGATTGCTGTTGCTGGATAGACCTCAGTTGCCAGCCCCTTTAGGAGTTGCCTAGGAATCCCTGAGAGCTGTTGTGACCTTCCTAGATGACTCATATTCATTGACCAATCCATGATAGAGTATATAGGCCAGATAATCTGGGCTGTCTTGATACTGCTCTAAAGGGCCATTCTAGCTCTAGGGATCCCCTTGGCATTGGCTGAGGCTGGTTTTGTGCCTGCATTATAACTAGACTTCTCCCTCTACCAACTTATTCTTCCTTTTCCTCACTTAATAAATGTCTTGCATGCTGAAATGCATCAGAATCTGCTTCCTGCATAGGGTTAGTTTGCAAATAAAAATATGGGCTTTATAAATACCTTGTTATTTAATCTAAGTGGGATGGAAAGCCATGGAAGGGTTTTGACAAGTGTAGTGACATGATGTTAATTTATGTTTTAAAAATATTACTTTGGCTGTTGTGTTGTGAATACACTGAAGGGGTAAAAGTGGAAACTGGGAGTAAGCTCTTGCAGTAATCCAGATAAGTGATGGTGGTGGCTTAGAAAGATGGTGGCAGTGGAGGTGGTGGTAAATTGTTATACATCATATATCTGTAAGTATATATATGCCTATTATCTGTATTATATGTATCTGTCTTGTCTCTGTATCTATATCTATCTATACCTATGTAATCTAGCTATCTATGTGGCTATTTATCAATTTTAATTGTAGAATCAAGAGGTCTTACTGATAGATTAAGTGCAGTGTGAAGACTCAAGGGTGACTCTAAGATTTTTATCCTGAGGAATTGAAAGGATATAATTGTATTTACAGAAATGGAAAACTGATGGAGACAAATTTGGGGGGAAGGCCTAGAGTTTGCCTTTGGATAGGCTAAGTTTGACATACTCTTAGACATTCAGTGGAGATATTGAAGAGGCAGTTGGGCATGCAGCTGTGTTGTTCAGAGGAGAGGTCCGGGTTGGAGATATAAATTTTGGCATCATTACTTCTGTGAATGATATTTGAAACCATGAGACTGGATGAAATCACCAACAGAGTGAGTGTAGATAGAAAAAAGAAGGAGTCTGAAACATTTAGGGCATCCTGTTGTTCAGTAGTTGGGAAGATTTGGAAGAAACAACGGTAGTTGGGAAGATTTGGAGATTGAAAAGAAGTAGCTATGCATGTAGGGGAAAGTCAAGGGTGTGTGGATCCTGGAACCAAGTGAAGAAAATGTTTCTCAGAGGAGGGAGTGATCAACTATGTCAAATACTGCTGATAGCTCAGGTAAGATGAGAACTGAGAATTGGCTGATAGGATTTAGCAGCATGGAGGTCATGGGTAAAAAGGTGGTGGACATAAAAGTGTGATTTGGAGTGGGTTCAAGAGAGAATGGGAGAAGATGAATTGAAAACGGCAAGTACAGACAACACATTTTAGTAATTTTTCTGCAAATGGGAGAAGAGCAATGGAATGGTATCAAGAGGGGAAAGTGGTGTGAGAGAGGAAAGGAGAAAGAATGTATATTAAAGATAAAGAAATTATAGCTTGTTTGTACGCAGATGGAATGAAACAGTAGAGAGGAAAGAATTGGTGGTGCAGCAGAGAGAAGAAAGAGTTGCTGGAGAAATTTCCTTGAGTAGGTAAGAGGGTATGGGATTGAGTACACAAATAGGGTATTTGCTTTAGGTAGGCATAGGGACAGTCCATCTACAAAGGTAATAGAAAGGAAGACAGGGCTAGAGGTAGTGGTTGAATAGGTGTGGTGGAATTTTGTGAAAGTTCTCTTTGGATTGCTTCTACTTTATCAGTCAATAGGAACCATGCTTATCTAATGAAGAGAGAGGAGGTGTTGGAGGTTTGAGAAGATGTATGTTATCATTCCAGCAGGCTGAAGAGTGATTATCCTCAGGAAACGCAGTAAAGTTTCTAGGCAAAACTATGAACTCATTTGAGGTTATTGACTATGAGTTTAAAATGAGACCAGTCAGCATTTTGAGCATTTTACATAATTTTTCTTAATACACATTCTGTTGCTTAGGTATGGGTGAGAATAGGTGAAAAGTTAGATCAAAGCAGGGTTAGAGTTTGGCCACAGATAGAATAAAAGACAGAAGACCAGGAGAGCTGAGGGTGTGTGCACCAGAGTGATTATAATGCTGAACCTTGAAATCTCAGCTGGCTAAAGTAGGAAAGGGGTAAGGCACAGAGCAAGGTGGGAGGTTAATGGATTGTAGGTTCTGGTAGAGTCAAAGAATTGCCATCATCAACAAACTACTATGGAATGTCTAATTTGACAAGTTAGCCACGTTGCTGGTACTAGCACAAAAATAAACACCATGGTACATAAAATTATAAGATGACATGACAAGAGAGATGATATAAGTATATATAAGGTAAAGGGGTACTACAGAGAAAGGAATAATTAAATTTTCAACCTTAGTTATCCCCAGGCAGACCTTTTCCTTTCCCTCCCTCTATCCCTCCCTGTTTTTTGACCCTAAAACCATCTGGTATAAGGGTTGAGGAGGAAAAAAATCTAGAAATATCAAAGCAACCTTTTGAAAAATTCATTCATTGATTCCAAAAAGTACTTACTGAATCCTTATTATATACCAGAAAATGTGCTGGATTCTGAAATTCAGGGAAGGAAAGCTCTCTTGAGGTCTTCATTACTAAATGAAATTACAGGGGAAGGAGCAGAGGAATCTGAGTGGAGGCAGCATATACAGCTTCAAGGTGAAGGTGACCTGAGTTGAGCCATGGAGGCTGACTAAAGGTTATACTTATGCATAAGAGAAAGAGATTATGGCAGACGGGAAATGGCTTGCCCTGTACCGCTTCTTTCTTTTATCACAACTGATGAGAGACGCCTCCTCCTAACTAAGGTCAAACTCTTCACCTCTGCTCTCTAGTTCATTCTTCTCCTCTTTCCAAGGACCTATTTATTAATTACTTCTACTCTTTGTGGATGCAAGTTTCTGCCTCTAAAAAATTGTTCTTAATATTAGTTATTGTAAATAATATTACACTAATGCTATTTGTTTAGTATTGTTTATAAACCTCATAGCTGTGATTCCCAGTTTTTCCTTTTTATTAGCACTGTGTGAACTTTATACCTAACCATTACGTTTTTTTCATGTTATCCCATGTGAGAACAAACTGCTTTAGCAAGATACTGATACAGCCCTTGGACACCATTTTACAGAAGTAGTTCTAGAAGAGAAAGGGCATTTAAACCCTACTTCCTGCCTTTTATGGGTAAATAAAAGTTTATGCCATGCACTTTACTTTTGAATTGTCCTGAAATCAGTCACTATCTGAACAGTCTTGGCATTTTTTTAATGCAATATTTCCCTGTATACTTTTGCACATGAAAAATCTAAACAAGACAAAATCCCACAATGGAAGATTACCTGTGACTAATATTATGTCTCCAGAATTCATTTTTAATCACATAAAACTAGTTCTTTTCTCCTTTCCTGGTGGGAAGAAGCATCTTTCTCAGTTCTAACATACATTTGCTGTTGCGTATTCATTTTATTCTTCTCTGGGCATGGGTGAAACAGGTGTGGATAAGTTCTCCGCTCAAATATTCTTTGGAGGAGAAAATATATTTTCCCTGCCAAAAGATATTATTAGGAGATTAAATAAATTCAAAAAGTGTATTTCTTCTAATAAAAAATCTATTTAATTTTCTAAAAGAAATGTATACATTTGTATTATGCACTATAGAGAAGTAGATAGTACAACTTGCTCTGAATGGATATTTGATAATTCTTCTCTGGCTACATAAAACCATGTAAATGAGTGACAAGCAGATGATGTCTCGTTATCTCCAAAGGAGAGCCTTGAATGAGGCCTGCAAGCCTTTGAATAGTCTTTTCTTTTTTTTAAATCAAAGCGAATAACTTTTGAGCTCAGCTTTTTTTCCTTTTATTTTTTGCATAGTTGCATTACCAGGTTGTATTTACTTTGAAAATCCAATTGAGTTCTATCTCTATAGTTGGAATAATGCTCACTTTGGGAAAAAAGGACATATATTTCACAGTGTGGACTTGAAGTCACAGTAGACAGCCTAGGAATGAGATTTTGAAAAATGTAGTCAAGAATGAATATGCCTATAATAGACACAGGCAAATTAATTACTGCAAAAGGTTTTCTCAGGTGGGTATTTTGCCTATTTTCGATGTCAGGAATGAAGCCCATTAAAGGTGGGGCCCATGTCTTATGCATTACCTCACTTTTTACTGCCCTAGTCTCCCCTAACCCTGAACCCTCCAAACACCCCAACATTTAGCACTGTGCCTGGCATCTAGAAGAAATTCTAAACATTTTGTTTAATGACTGGAAATAATTTTATTTGACTAGATTGATATTATGTTTGGACTTCTGGTGCATTGGTTTGCCATGGGTAGTCTCCTAGTTCATCTTTAAATGCACTCAAGCTTAGATTTGTGAAAGCTGCATAGCTTAAAATTTCTAAGAGAATTCTCTTCTAATGTATTGTAGTCTTTTTAATGAAAGTGGATAATTACAAGGATTTCTAAGTATAGTTTTCATAATTTTATAATAGCCTTTTCCTATAACTAAATGAATTTCAACATTTACAGAGTCATTAAGGTATTAAGATCAGTAGTATCAGGTCTATTCCACACAGAACTCATTTCTTGTTCATCATTGCTCAGCTATGACCACTCTCCCAACTCCTCCAGGTCAGCTTCTTTTGCCTCTGACATTCCTGTTGACCCAACAGATGGGCTAAGAGAAATAAAGAAAATAATTAGTGAGTGAGGAGAATGAAATAAAAGCATAGTGAAGGAACACATTATTTGAGATCACTGTTGGGAATATAGCCTATGAAGCAGTCAGGATGTTATTTTTTACTACTGAAAAAAATTAATGTAAAATCCAAAAGCATATGAAACTGAGTCACAAAGAATGATAACCAGTGTATTGAAGTGGCATTGGGGTGTGGCCAAGAGGTTTCTGGAGCAGAATGGCTGATGCTACTGAGGCAAAATTCAGCCTCAGGGATGGTCATGGCTACTGTTAGAGGATTGAATCATGTCTCCCATAGAGACATGTTCAAGTCCCAAGCCCTGACTCTGTGGATGTGAACTCATCTGTAAATAGTATCTACAAAGATCCTACTAGAAAGAGGCCAAACTGAATCAGGGTGGGCCTTATTCCAAAATGACTTGAGTCCTTATAAGCAGAAGAAATGTGGACACATCAGTAGTAGTGAGGAGGAGACAGAGGGAGATAGATGGCCACATGACAGGGGCAAAGTTTGAGTTATGGATGCTGCAAGACATCACCAGACTGCTCCAGACTTTGGAGAAAACATGACCTTCTGATGCCTTGATTTTGGACTTCTAGCCTCCAAAACTGTGAGGAAATAAATTCCTGTCATTTAAGGCAATCAGTCTGTAGCATTTGTTAAAGCAGCACTGGGAAGCCAAGGCAGATACACACGGTGCTTTGCTGGCATATCTCTGAGATGTTTGGGGTCTGTGTGAGAGGCATCGTCTGCTCCTGTGCCCAGGAGGTGTTTGCCTCTGAATGATCCAAGTCCTTGTCACTGAGTGGTCCACTAGGTGTGGTAGCCAGAATACACCGGCACCTATTTGTTTAGATATTCCAGGCAGATAAAGGCTGAAAAGCTTCTTCTTAACCCCTTTGGGCCACTCTGTCTAGGATATGAAGACAGCTCATGAGCTGGGATTTTTACCCTGGCTTGGTAGTGATTAAATGGACATTGGGATCCTGGAAGGATCAATGTGGCTGCAGGGATATGGCAGTCTTATTCAGCAGGAGGTAGTCCACATTGCCTTGAAATCAGAATATGTAGTAAATGCAGCAATACTTCCACTAGGTAAAACCTCTTGATATTTTTGTCAGTATCAATAGTTCTACTACACCTAATGTGGCTCTAGAAGACCATTTTATAATGCAGTTTGTTGAACAAAGAGGTTTGAGTTTTCTCTCCCCAAAATCTCTGTGCAAGTTTTGATGCCAGAAAAAGGCCAACCAACAAGACAAGGATCAAAGAAGTAAGTTAGCTAGTCCTACCTTGGGATTTTTCCTTGACCTATCTTCAAGTTCCTAGAGTCTTCCTCTATTTGATCACTTTGTATCTGGAACTTAAAGTTTGCAGTGGTGGTTAGGAAAAGCTACTGATGATTTAGCTACTGTGCTATTATCCACACTAATAATTACCTCTGCTTATGGGAGAGTCTTTAGGTCAGGAATTATGTATTATTCACCAGGGTATCTTAAGCACTCAGCATTCTAATAAATGGAATAATTATGAGTGAACTAGATTTTTTTTCTAAAAACAGAGACAAGATGGATATTAAGACAAAGGGTAGAGTATTTATAATGTATTTCTGACTGCGACACATGGAAAAATCCATCCTTTCAGAGTTAGGATCAGTGACATACCATCTTCATGTCAATGATTCAATGAGAAGTTTGTTTTTCCTCTTATTTCCCTTTGGTTTTCTGGGATGGGGTGGTTCAAATAATAGTAAGAGATACAATGTGTTGCATGCTTATTAGAGGTTAATAACTGTGAAGTGGACTTTAATTTACACTAATGATAATGACAATAATAATAACTAATATTTATTGAGCACTTCCTATGTGCCAGGCATTGTTCTAAGTCTTTTATAAGTAATAAGTACTTAAACAATATTAGCCCCTTATTTCAGATGAAGAAACTGAGGGAAAGGCATAGATCATTCAGGTGATAGGTGTCGAGTGGGACATTAAATATAAGTGCTGGCCCTTAATCCCTTTGCAGTTCAGTCACCTATGTGCTACAACACTTCCAAGACTTCCACTGCCCTTTTGGTGACCGTGAAAATTAGAAAATGGTGTGTCTTTCTCAATTAAAAACCAAGCTTCTCTGATAAAAAATACTACAAAGATAAAGTCATTCTGTAGAAATTATACAAATCAAATTTTTAAACATAAAAATAATAGATGTTTTGTATTTTTAATCAAAATTTGGAAAAATAGCTATTGGAAGTAAAAGTTTGTTTCAAAATACACATCTTGCCATCATGGAAATTATAATCACTTATGACAGATTTAATGCTTACTTTCTCCAATAATGGTTTCTAGACTTGACAGTCTCTTCTGTGACATTTTAGGTCTAGAAGAGCTAACATTTTAATTTTAAGATGATACATTGTCCATGGGCAACCAATATTGGCCAAGTTACATATGTCCTAAGAGCTACAAGTATGTGGAAAAGTGTCTGGTAAATTATTGCTGAAAATATATTGCAATATTTTAATGGGAGATGTAACTTATTTTTCAGAAACAACTTAAAGTTATTGATATTTCAACAATTTTAAATTTAGACAAGGGTTGCTGTCATTCACATTCATCAAAATTTTTCAAATTGTATATGTCACCTTAATAGTGTTTTTCAAACTGTCGTGTGTATTGGAATCACCTGGAAATCTTGTTAAAATGTGGATTCTAATTCATAGGTATGTGGGATCTGAGATTCCGCATTTCTAACAATCTTTCAGGTGATAAACATATTGCTAGTCCATGAATTACACTTTGAGTAGCAAATATCTAGAGCACTGAAAAGTCATTCATGATACATTTTCATTATCATAAACCTTCCTTTTAAAAACAATATAGTTATATCTAATATAGGAAAAATTTGATTTTGAAATTTAGTTTTGGATCATAGCTGAGCTGATAGTGAGTGAGATTTACAGTTGAATTAAATCTTCTTCCTCCTTTTTTCTGGTATTTGCAGTGTAGAAGAAGTTGGTGTCAGCATCAAGAAATTCTAATTGGTTCAACACTAATAATATAATTTTAGTAAACAGCATTGCTTCATATTTCTTCAAAGAATTTTGTTCCCTTTGATTCTTTCAAGGAATCTATTGATTTGAATTTTGGCTGCTGAATCTTTTGTTTTATAACATTAAATAATAAGTATGCAGCAGCCTGCAGTATTTTAACAGCAGTTAATTTTTGTGCTGACAGAATTTCCATAACAAAAAATAATCAATTGCCATATTAAGTGGATGATTACAGAGTAATCTCTAATTTATGTCTTTATAATACTTACTTTGTGGATTATTAATGATAAATGAATATTTATTGTTACATAGTAATTTATGCCATCATGAAAGTATTTATAGATTTAAATTAAGAACTGAGAAATACCATTCTGGCAGAGTAAACAAACAGCAGATGATATGAACTTCACTTATACAGCATCAAATTTAACCTGTTCATTAATTCTGACAGGATTTTTTTTTCTTACATTTTCTGATATTCACCTATCAGTTCAGTAGGCGGAAATGTAACTCCTTGTTTAAAAATGCCCGTCATTTTAGATGTATGATCACGAAGACCTTTTCAATATCAAACTTGTTGCTCCTTTGTCAGAAAATGGTGACAATATTCTGATTTTATTAGAACAAGATACCGTGCTATCTGCCAGAAAATTGTCATAGAGAAATTGCTCATTTTTTGAAGTCAATAAAGATATAATAAAATCTGACAATAGTTCAAAAGAATAAAGATCTCCATGATGTGCATGTTGCCTCTTGAATGTGGAACTCATGTGTAGTGGATAAACAAACTACCTTATGTGACAGTACTTAGCATGTTTCATCTGAGGGCTGTTTCTCATAGTGCCCCAATTTGAGACTCGTTTCACTTCTTCTGCCATCTCTGTCTTCCAAATTAAACCCAAGAGGTCAGTTCTAGAGAATTAGAAACTTGAAGTTTAGCACAATCACCATAAGCAGAAGTGATAAAGTCCATCCAGGTTACTTTATGGAGGCTTCTTGGAAGAGGAAGCTGATGCTTGTAGGTCCTCCATCCACTGGAGCTTGTAGGTCAGCTTGAAGCGGGCTGCATGAAGATACTACCATGGTGGTCTTTGCATTTAATAGCTGACGTGTAGGTAGTAGACAGGGGCTTGGGTCTGAGGCTCCATAAATTCATCCAATCATGAGAGCAGGTTCTACCACCACCCAGTGTTCAACACAAAGGAAGTCAGGTATAGAATACTTCTTTACCCAAGCCACATTCAGTCTTGCTTTCCATGTTACCTTGACTAGAAATGCAAGTGCATGATACAAATATCATGCTTGAAAGGGACTCTGTGGAATGACCTAGTCCAGCCTCCTCACCTGTGCATTTAACTTCCTTAATTACCTAGTTTCGACTTGAGGATTTCCAGTGATGGTCTGCTCAGTAGCCCATTTTATTTCATCCCATTTAAGGAGTCCAGGCCTAATTATTAGAAATATTCTCCATATATTCAGCTCTCTTAATTATCAGTTAGCTCATTATTACTCTCCTTGTAACTTCTTTTGTTCAAATGATTTCTTCCAGAGCATAAACTTTGATATTCTTCAAGCATATTTATCAAATCTGAACTTAAAATCCACATACAGTTATAAGGAAATTTATGGAAGAAAAGTATAGGATTACAGAATTTCAGACTGGAGGATCACATGATAATTTATATTTTATTTTTTTCATTTATCACCTCCCATAGATGTTTAAGTTCCTGTGCTTACTTTAAATATCAAAAGAAATCTCTTTTAGCACATAAGATAAGAACTGAATTGCTATCAAAATACCTCTGAACATAATTGCTGTATAGAATGTAACTGATTATATAGAAATGTTCAAGGTCATTTAGTCTAATTAACAATAAAGTCAATCAATATGCACCGAATGCAGTGGATGCCCATAGAAATAATTAAGCTAATTGTCTTTGGGGAATCCATATTTGCAGATTTCTTTTCCGATTTGCCATGCTCTGTCCGAGGCTACTTCCCCCCTTTCCTTTTCTAGCTCTTTTTATGTTGTCAATTGAGATCAATAAAGATCCAACCAGAATTTAATGGGAAGGAGTCTTATGGGAACCATAACTCTATCCTTTCTGCTTCCCTTTTAACCAAACCCTCCCACCCACTGCCCCCCTGACAATTACATGAAGCATTTGGGTTTAGCTTGATTAAATCATGATCATTGTATATCTCATAGCATGGTAACAAGAGCAGAGTGAAGATACTTGTGTGCTGAGGATGGCTGGGTGCTGGGTAACTGGGACCACCACTCGCTTCGGTTATCTTATCCTCCATGGGAACGATCATTAGCAGAGAGTGTAGAAAAACGGCCAATCCACCTAAGGGCCAATCCCAGCGTAGCTATGTGGGACCTGTGGATTTGCACAGAACTCTTTCTAGTGAACACAGAGAGATATCAAGGATTGCTTTTCTTTGCCTTTTGAACCAAATTTTAGGCTTGAGGCATTATTTATATCCTTTCCCAAAAAGCTTTACCTACCTCTCAATCACATAATTTAGAAAAACTTTTCCTAAGACATTTAGTAGGAAAGTTAGCATCATAGTAAAAGGAAATTCTCATGGTTCTGCTCTTTTCTTGACACTTCCTTCCTTCAGCTACCTTGTGCCTATATATAGTGGCAAGTACTTAAGGCAGAAAAATGAACATATATGAAGTGAACGTCTATGGAGTATTCTTGCAGGGAAGTGATTATGTCTAAGAGACAATCTCTACCCTTTGGTAAATTATAATCTAATTAGGGGAGGGAGGATGAGAGATTCATGTGCAAAACCATTCAGGCTCAATGTGTTTTTTGAAAAGGTGAAAAAAAAAGGGGGGGGGGAGGGCGGGAGGACGGTAAACAAAAGTTTCATGTGCAGGGCAACAATATATTTAGAATAGGCCCAATTTTAAATATTGTTTTGCATTAACCCCACAAAAGATCTAAGTGTTCTGATAATGCCAATTCTTTGACTTCCAAACTGTACTTTTCAGATGATCTTTTTTTCCCTGAAAGTGATGTAGAAACCTGATCATATCATGTATTATGACTTATAGTTCAGAAATTTGGTAACTTTTAGTTAAGAGGAGAGACCAGGATGCCAGGATGCTAGTTTTAATTTTTCCACCAACTTGAGTATGATCCTGGACAATCCTCTTAAGTTATTTATTTCTTGGATTCCTGTTCGCTAAAATGATCTGTTTGATCTGGTTTATCCCTGAAGTACTCTGAGATTCTAAAGCTATTATTCTGATATTTAGGAATGTTAAACCCCTTTGGCTTCAGAAGTTCTCTAATGGTGTCTGTCCCAGTTGCTGCCAACTCTTGGACATACATTTATTCTTACACATTTTTCAGAAGTGTAATATATGTTAACTGGAGAAAAATAAGTAAATACAAATGAATAAACAAAGAAAAGATAACAACAGAGCATCTAAATAACCACATGCTTCCTCTTCCTCCTATGTCTCATTCCAATTCAGTCTAGGTGGGCATCCTAGTAATTTTAATGGGACAGCACACTAAGGGTTATTACCACCCACTTCCTACCATCCTTGGGTCCTGGCTGCTTTCCAGTTCCAGAATCAACTCCTAAGGACCTACTTTCTAGGAATATTTCTTAGTTGAGATCTTGTAAAAGTGGAGCTGGGGAAAAGGATTTGGATGCTGGTAATTCATTTGGAAGGTGAAAAGAGGAGTGAGGGAGCAGTGAGAGTTAAATAAAGAAGGAAAGAAAGCCAATATAGGTGGATATTATGAGGTCTCTACTGTGGTCAGTGGGCTCAATTACGGTGTGACCTGAGATGCTTAGAGAATGCCACCCTGAATTGTATCCTTGAAAAGCAAGAGGCTGTAGCATTTTTCCAATGGCTCCTATCCCTCAAGGGTTGAAGGTTGCCCCCAGGGTGTTAACACCATTGTTAACTTTTGGGCTGCTTTTGCATGTGGCCCCAGTTAACTCCTGTGGAAAGGCTCTGGGATAGAAAGGTCTTATGTTTGAGCTTTGATGCTGTCAGTTCCAGGTCAGTCTGACTTGTATGAAGTCAGAGGTAGGCTAAGGAGATGTGACTCAGGACAACTTAAGCATTTGCAACAGATCCTTATACCCTAGAGAAAGGTATAGTGTATGTCATTAAATCTATGTAGCTCAAGGAAGAGACTTTCAAGCATCAAGGTTCAAAATTGTGCTACATCATATTTTATTGCATATGTGGACCATGTCTTTCTTACATTTCTTTTCTCCAGAAATTTTTCTTTTGGAAACAGCATTATATGCTTTATGTTATTACTGGAATTATCCAACTTCTTGATCATATTATCTGTTGGAGTTTATTTCACTTTATGGTATGACACACGTAATAGAACCTCTATCCTCCTGCCTTCATTTGAGCCAGTGCCAAGACCACTGAAAGGTTTTCATGTTGCTTTTCCTTCTCACTACATCTCCAGGTTAGTTAAATTGTGATTTGGATGCTGTGCCTCTGCAAATTCATTTAAATTTTTTTTATCATCAAATATAAATTACATATAGAAAAAATAATAAAACAAAAATGTACAGCTTAATTATTGCAATATGTATACCTATGCAATCACTAACCAGATCAAGAAAAAGAATATTACCAGCTCCCCAAAAGATTTTTATGTGTCTTTGCTTGATCATAAGCATTTACTTTCCCTCTGGAAGTAATTACTATTCTGACTTTTATGGTGTTTACTTCCTTGTTTTGCTTTATATATTCACAGCCTAAGCATGAATACCTAAACATTATAGTTTATTTTGGCTTGCTTCTGAACTTTATATAAATGGAATCATACAGTATGTACTATCTTGGATCTGGCTTTTTTGCTCATTATTTGTGAGATTCATCATATTATTGCTTGTAGTTGTAATTAATTCATTTATTCATTTACAGAATTCCACATTATGACTATACTACAATTTATTTGTTTATTCAACTGTTGATTAATGTCTGGGTGTTGACTATTTTTGGTCATTAAAAATAATGCTAGTATGAACACTTTTGTACATGTATACTTGCAAAAATACATTTCTATAGGTATATAGACTTATGAGTGAAATTGCTGGGTGACAGTCTATGTTTAGCTTTGCCAAGCCGATTTATAAAAACATTTTACCAATTTTTATCCCTCTGCTATGTATTATATTTTCAGTTGCTCCATGTCCTCATCAGTACTTGGTATTACCAGTATTTTAAATTTTAGCCAGTATTGTGGGTATATATGGATATCTCATTTTGATTTTAATTTGCATTTTCCTGATGAATAAGTCTGGGTGACTTTATGTGTGTTTACTGATAATCTGGTTTTCTTTTTTCTGAAGTTCTTGATTTGGAGTTCTTTTTAATATATATTCTGGATATGAGTTATTTGAATGTGATGTGTGTTACAAAAATTTTTCTCATTTTATGTCTTCTGTTTTCACTCTTAATGGTGACTTTTAATGAACTGAAGCTCTTAATTTTAATGCAAGCATCTATAGTTTCATGTATCATTATTACTTTTTGTGTCTTGTTAAAAAATCTTATCCTGATTCAGGCTTATTAATATAATCTCTCATATTATCTGCTATAAAAGCTTTATTTTTTGGCTTTTACATTTAGGTCTAAAAGCACCTGGAATTGATTACTGAATCAGGGTAAGTCTTAATCCTATTACTGGAGACCTTATAAAGAGAAAGCTACAAGGAGGACTAGGAATCCAGAAGTCAATGGAACTCCAAAGAGAAAGGAGAGGGCATTGCCAAGAGAAAGGATGGGGAAGCCAAGGAACCCAAGGATTTCTGGCCAGCCAAAACACTACATAGGAGGAAACAAGCCTCCAGCCTCAGAAACTGTGAGCCAATAAATTCCTGTTGTTTAAGCTAAAGCAAGTTTAGGGTATTTGTGATAGAAGTTGGGAAACTAGTACAATATGCTTGCCTTGTTCCCAATATTAGGGGGAAAGCATTCAATTTTACACCACTGAATATAATGTTAGCTGTAGGTTTTTCACATATACTCTGTATTGGATTGAGATAGAGCTCTCTATTCCCAGGTGCTAATAATTTTTGTCATGAATGGATGTTGAATTTAAATTTGTCCAAGGCTTTTGTTTTAGCTTTCTGGCTACTAAAGCAAATACCATGCCATGGTTTGGCTTAAACAATGGGAATTTATTGGCTCATGGTTTTGGAGCTAGGAGAAGTCCAAAATCAAGATGTCATTGAAACATTGAAACAATGCTTTCTTCCAAAATACTGTGGCACTTTGTGGTTGGCTACCTGTGATCCTTGATCCTTGGCTTTTCTGTTACATGGCAATGCCCATGGTGACCTCTCCTGGCTTCCTCCTTCACCTCTGAGTTCTGTTGACACTCAGCTTCTGGCTGCTCCCTCTGGTTTTCTCTCTCTATATAAGGCTTTCAGGAACTAGATTAAGACCCATCCTGATTCAGCTGGGACACTTTAACTGAAGTAACCTCATCAAAAGTCCTATTGCAAGTGGAATGGATTAAGTTTAAGAACATGTTTTTCTGATGTCCTTAGCTCCAAACCATCACAGCTTTTTCTGCACTATTGAGATTAAGATATGATTGTATGTATATTTGTTATATTGATTTGGGGATTAACACTGATTTTTGAATGTTAAACATTTTGAATCCCTTGGATAAACCCCTCTTGGTTACAATGTAGTTTCTACATATTGCTGGATTCAATTTGCTAAAATTTTGTTAACGATATATGTATATTCTCATTCTTGTAATGCCTTTGTATGGTTTTAATACTAGGTCAATGACATCCTAATAAAATGACTTGGGAAGAATTCCCACTTCTTCTATTTTCCACGAGAGTGTGGGTAGTTTTTAGTATTACATATTTCTTATATGTTTGGTAGAATTTACAGTAAAACCATCTAGGTCTGCAGAGCTTTCTTTCTGTTGTTGATGTTGAAAGTTTTTAAATCATGGGTTTGTTTCCTTTATTAAAATATTTATTTATTTTAAAGAATCTTTAGATTACATAAATGTTTCCTTAAAAATATAGGGGATTTTTTGCCCCACTCCCTCCCCCTCCCACACTTTCCCACATTAACAACATCCTTCATTAGTGTGGTACATTTGTTACAACTGATGAACACATATTGCAGCATTGCCACTAACTGTGGATTACAGTTTACATTATAGTTTATGCTCTGTCCAGTGCAGTTTTGTAAGTTATGACAAAAATATATAATGACCTGTATCCATCATCACAATGTCATGCAGGACAATTCCAATGTCCCAAATATGACCCCATATTGCACCTATTTTTCCCTTTCCCTCCCCTCAGAACGTCTGGTGGCCACTGCCTCTACATCAATGATAAAAGCTCTTCCATTGTTATAATAACAATAAGTCTTATTCTACTATAGATTTGTTTACTTTTAAAGATGTAGGACTATTGAGGTTATCTTTATCTTCTTGAATGAGCTTTTCAGTTTGTGTCTTTCAGTAAATTTGTCCATTTCATTTAAGTAGACAAATTTTTGTACATGATACTGTTCTTAATATTTCTTTATTACCCTTTACATGTCTGAAGGATGTGGGTGATGTCCTTTTTCCCATCTCTGATATTGGTAGTGGTTACTCTCTGTCTTCTCCCAGATCATTCTGGTTAGAGGATTATTAATAGTGATCTTTTCAAAGAACCAGCATCTGATTTCATTAATGTTTTATGATGTTTTTCTGTATATAATTCACTTATTTCTATTTTTATGTTTCATAATTAAGTCTTTCATTCTGCTCGATTTATGTTTAGTTTGTTCTTCTTGGTCTAGTTTTTTAACGTGAAAGTTTAAATCATGGATTTTAGATATTTCTTCTTTTATAATATAAAATTTTGCATTTTTCTCTAAAGAATGCATTCAGTGCATTTTTAAAATTTTTTAAAAATGGAAAACTTGTAGAATTTACATAAAAATCATATAAAAATTACAGCATTCCCATTTACCCCCTATTGTTAACAGTTTACATTAGTGTGGTACCTTTGTTACAATGGATGAAAGAATATTAAAATTCTGTTAACTATCACCCATAATTTGCATTAGGTGTATTTTTCCTCATATACTACACTATTATTAACACCCTGTATTAGTGTGGTACTTTTGTTATAATTCTTGAAAGAACAGTTTTATCCTATTAACTATTGTCAATCATTTACAATAGAGTTCACTATGTTATACAGTCCTAAGTTTTATCTTTCAATTTTTATTCTGGAAATAGATATACTACCTAAAATTTTCTGTTAACCACATTCATATATATAATTCAGTGCTGTTAATTATACTCATAATAATGTGCTACCATCACCACCATCCATTTCCAAAACTTTACAATCAACCAAAAAAGAAATTCTGTACAAATTAAGTATTAACTCCCCATTCTCTACCCTCAACCAAGCCCCTGGTAGCCAATATTCTAGATTCTAACTCTATGAGTTTGCTTATTCAAATTATTTCATAACAGTGAGAATATACAATATTTGTCCTTTTTATCTGGCTTATTTCACTCATTGCAATGTATTCAAGGTTCATCCATGTTGTTGAATGTATCAGGACTTCATTCCTTCTATGGCTGAATAATATTCCATTGTATTTATATATCACATTTTGTTTGTCTTTTCATTGGTTGATGGACACTTGTGTTGCTTCCATGTTTTATCAATTGTGAATAATGCCACTATGAATATCAGTGTGCAAATGTCTATTTGGGCCCCTGCTTTCAATTCTTTTGGGTGTATACCTACTAGAGGAATTACTGGATCACATGGTAATTCTATATTTCGCTTTTGAGGAACTGCCAAATTGTTCACCACAGCGTCTGATATTTTACATTCCCACCCTTAATAAATGAGTGTTCCTATTTCTCCAAATCCTCTCCAACACTTGTAATTTTTTGCTTTATTTTTTAAATAATAGCCATTCTAATGGGTGTGAAATGATATCTCATTGTGGTTTTGATTTCCATTTCCATAATAGCTTGTGATGTTCAACATATTTTCATGTGCTTTCTGGCCATTTGTATATCCTCTTTGGAGAAATATCTATTCAAGTCTTTTGCTCACTTTTAATTGAGTTGTTGGTCTTTTTATTTTTGAATTATAAGATTTCTTTATATAGCCTGGAAGTTAAACCCTTATCAGATATGTGGTTTCCAAATATTTACTCCCATTGAGTAGGTTGTATTTTCACTATCATGATAAAATCCTTTGATGCACAAAACTTTCTAATTTTGATGAGGCCCCATTTATCTTATTTTCTTTTGTTGCTTGTGCTTTAGGTATAAGTCTAAGAAACTATTGCCTAAAATAAGATCTTGAAGATGCTTTCCTACATTTTCTTCTAGGAGTTTTATACTCCTGGTTCTTATATTTAGGACTCTGATTCACTTTAAGTTAGTTTTTGTATATGGTGTGAGACAGGAATCCTTTTTCATTGTTTTGCATATGAATATCCAGTTCTCTCAGCACTATTTGTTAGAGAGACTATCTGTAGCAACTGAGTAGACTTGATAACCTTTTCAAAAATCAATTGGCTATTGATGCAAGGGTTTATTTCTGAACTCTCAATTAGATTCCATTGATCAATATGTCTATCCTTGTGACAGTACCATGCTGTTTTGACCACTGTAGCCTTGTAATAAGCATTCAAGTTAGGAAGTATGAGTCATACAACTCTGTTCTTCTTTTTCAAGAGTTTTCTGGCTATTTGGAGCTCCTTATCTTTCCAAATACATTTGATAATTGGCTTTTCCATTTCTGCAAAGTAGGCTGTTAGAATTTTGATTGGGATTGCATTGAATTGCTAAATCATTTTGGGTACAATTGAAGTCTTAATAATATTTAGTCTTCTAATCCATTTATCCATTTACATGGAATATCCTTCCATTTATTTAGGTCATCTTTGATTTCTTTCAGCAATGTTTTCTAATTTACTGTATATAGGTCCTTTACATCCTTGGTTGACTTATTCCTAGATATTGGATTCATTTAATTGCTATTGTAAATGGAATTGTTTTTCTTGATTTCTTCCTCAGCTTGCACATTACTAGTGTATAGAAATACTACCAATTTTTGCATGTTGATCTTTTACCCATCAATTTGCTGACTTAAGATTATTTTTTCTAGAAGCTTTGTTGTAGATTTTCCGGGCTATCTATATATAGGATCATATTATCAGGAAATCATGAAAATTTTATTTCCTCCTTTCCAATTTGGATGTCTTTTCTTTCTTTTTCTTGCCTAACTGCTCTGGCTAGAACTTTAAGTACAATTCTGAATAACAATGGTGACAGTGGGCATTATTGTCTTGTTCCAGATCTTAGAAGGAAAGCTTGCAGTCTTTCACCATTGACTATAATATTCACTGAGGATATTTCATATTTGCTCTTTATGATATTGAGGAAGTTTCCTTCTATTCCTATTTTTCTAAGAGTTTTTTTCGAGAAAGGATGCTTGGTTTTGTCAAATGTCCCCCCCTTTTTTTGCATTAAATGAAATGATCATGTAGTTTTCCCCCTTCTTTTTGTTAATGTGATGTTTACAGTAATTAATTTTCTTATGTTGAACAATCTTTGCATACTTAGGATAAAACCCATTTAATCATGGTGTATAAATCTTTTACTGTGCTGTTGAATTTGATTTGCAGGTTTTTTGTTGAGGATTTTTGTATCTCTAGTCATAAGAAATATTGGTCTGTAATTTTCCTTTCATGTATCTATATCTGGCATTGGTATTAGGGTGATATTGGTTTCATAGAATGAGTTAGGTAGTGTTCCATTCTGTTCAAATTTTTTGAAGAGTTTGAGCAGGATTAGTATTAATTTTTCTTGGAATGATAGGTAGGATTCACCTGTGAAGCCATCTGGTCTTGGGCTTTTCTTTGTTGGGAGGTTTTTGATGACTCATTCAATCTCTACTTGTAATTGGTCTGTTGAGATCTTCTATTTCTTCTAGATTCAATGTAGGCTGTTCATGTGTTTCTGGGAATCTATCCATTTCGTCTAGGTTGTCTAATTTGTTGGCATATAGTTGTTCTTAGTATCCTCTTATGATTCTTTTTATTTCTGTAGGGTGAGTGGTAATATCACCAATCTTATTACTGTTTTGTTTTTTTTTTTAATTTACATCTTCTCTCTTTTCTCTTTGTCAATCTAGCTAAGTTTCTGTCAGTTTTATTGCTTTTTTTAAAGAAGCAACTTTTGGTTTTGTTAATGCTCTCTAATTTTTGTCTGTGTGTTCTCAATTTCATTTATTTCTGCTCTAAACTTTGTTACTTCTTTCTGCTTGCTTTGAGTTTAGTGTTTGCTCTTCTTTTTCTATTTCTTCAGGTGTGCAGTTAGGTCTTTGATGTAGCTCTTTATTCTTTTTAATGTAATCATTTAGGGCTATAAATTTCCCTCTCAACACTGCCTTTGCTGCATCCTATAAGTATTGATACGTTGTATTCTCATTTTCATTCATTTCGACATATTTACTGATTTCCCTTGTTATTTCTTTTTTGACCCATGGATTATTTGAGTGTGTTATTTTACTTCCATATATTTGTGGATTTTCCCATTCTTTGCTTGTTACTGAGTTCCAGTTTCAAGCCATTATGGTCAGACACAAAGTTTTGTATAATTTCAATCTTTTGAGACTTGTTTTGTGACCCAACATGCAATCTATCCTGGAGAATCATCCACATGCACTTGAGCAGTATGTATATCATGCTCTTTGGAGGTGAAATGTTCTGTATATGTCTGTTAGTTCTAAATCATTTCTCCTATTATTCAGGTTCTCTGTTTCCTATTGATCTTCTGTCTAGATATTCTATCTATTGATGAGAGTGGTGCATTGAAGTCTCCAGCAATTATTGTAGAGATGTCTGCTTCTATCTTAGCTTTGCCATTGTTTGTCTCATGTATTTTGGGGCACCATGGTTAGGTGCATAAATATTTGTGATTGCTATTTCTTCATGGTGGATTGCAGCTTTTATTAATATATAGTGTCTTTCTTTGTCTCTTATAGCAGCTTTTGATTTAAAGTCAATTTGTCTGACATTACTATAGTTAATCCAGCTTTTGGGTTACTACTTGCGTGATATATCTTTTTCCATCCTTTCATGTTCAACCTATTTGTATCTTTGGGTCTAAAGTGAGTCTCTCATAAACAACAAATAGTTGGATCATGCTTTTAAAAATCCATTATACCAATCTGTCTCTTGATTTGGGAGTTTAATCCATTAGCATTCAGTATTATTACTGTAAAGGCAGTACTTACCTCAGCCATTTTGCTCTTTAGTTTTAATATGTCATATATATTTTTTGTTTCTCTTTTCCTTTATTGCAACTTCCTTTTCTTTATAGTTGATCTTTTGTGATGTATATGACTGGTCCTTTTCTTATTTCCATTTATGTATAGTTTTAAAATATTTTCTTATAGTTCCTGGATGTCTCTAGAGACCTCAGGAACTTCCTATTTGAGACACTGTTTACTGTGGCAGTCAATGAGAGCCTGCTGAGATGTGCATAAGCATAACCTCTGAAATGACCTCCTTACTCACTTTGAAATCTCTTAGCCATAAAAATTCATTTGTGTTTACCACTTCCCTTTTTGGCCAAGGTTTTTTCCAGATGCATTGCTAGTTAGCACTTGGTGCCAAGAAGGCTCATACCCAGGAGTCATGTCCCACACCAGGGGAAAGGTAGTGCATTTATGTGCTGTTTGGCTTGGAGAAAGGCCACATTTGAGCCACAAGGAGGATTTCAGGAGGTAACTCTTAGGCAGTATATAATACTAGGCTAAGCTTCAATTTCACAGGAAAAGGCTCATAAATGCAATCATCAATCTCAAAGGCCTGACATAATGGTCTGTCTTCCTTCACTAGGCATTGCCCTTGGTCTCGGGGGATTCTTGCTGTCCTATTAGAAAATGTAGCAGAACGTCACAGGATGGGAATTCAATATTCTTTTGTTTATTGTGTGGATCTCCACCCACCAAGACAATGCCTCATGAACACTTGAACATATTTATATGCCTTAGAGTCATGCCTTAACTCAGGAATTTGGCAACCTGTCAGTGGGCCTTACTTTGGAATTTATGCTCCCCAGAGTAACAGAGTTTGAGTCATTTATAGGTTTTCTACACAACACTCTTCTGCCCCTTTTATTTGAACCTATAATTAACAGTATATTTGATAAATATATGCCCCAGAGACTTAAATCTTTGATCTGTCTATATGCCATTTGAACTCTGAATTACTGCAGTGTTGCAAAACCTGCTCTCCACTTCATTGGACTCACCAGGGCATCTAACAAGTAGATGATGATGGACAATGCCCATCCCAAGGAACAGAGAGTGCCTGCAACTGCCAGTATTGGCACTTAGATTTATTGAGGATCCCTTGTATATGATAAATCTTTTTTCTCTTGCTGCTTTCAGAATTCTCTCCTTATCTTTGTCATTTGACATTCTGAGTAGTATATGTCTTGGAGTAGATCTATTACAATTTATTCTGTTTGGAGTACATTGTGCTTCTTGGATATGTATATTTGTCTTTCATAAGAGTTGGGAAATTTTTAGCCATTATTTCCTCAAATATTCTTTTTGCGCCTTTTCCCTTTAAAAAAAGCTTCCTTTCCTCTGTCCCTTATTTGGGGATTTTGATTTGTACTGTTTGTTTTTATGCAGAATATTCTTCCCAACTCTTATGATTTATTTACATTCTCCCCTTCAGTGACACCTTTTCTTTAAACTTTGTAGTTCTGGGATCCTCCTGTCTTACAGCAGCTCAGTTTAAGTCCTTTTATTATTATTTTTCCTCTGAGGCTTTTCTGCCTCTGGTTTCTTCCCTTTTAGGGTATCCTGCCCCAGGGAGCCAGATGTGGTCTGTCCAGAAAAGGTCTGTCTCTCCAGAAAAGTCCATTTTGAATTGAGGTGGTCCAGACAGCAGAAACTGAATTTAATAAGTACGCCTCTTGCCAATAGTTCTGTCATGGTCTCTCCCCAACCCCACAGAGGCCTTTTTGTATGCAGTATGACTTAGTGGCTTGTGTTATGCACTATGTCTCTGCTGACTCTGGTCCCTGTGTCTGGATGTGTGGAATTCTAACTTGCTGCTGTAAGTGGCTCTACAGTCTGTCCACAGTGGGATGGGTCTGGGTCATTCTGCCTCTGTGTGACGCATGGGACCAAGTGAGGGTTGGAGTACATACCAGCATGTCCAGGAAGAAAATTTCCTACTTGCTCTTGTAGATTTTTTTCTTTTTGATTCAGAATTTGTGGAGTCCTTCTCTTGTCTCTATCATCTTCCAAAGATCTGAGCAAGTGGGATTGGTCCTTTTATTAGCTGTTTTTGAGAGAAGACTTTGCCAGGGGGTGTTTTACATCGCTATCTTGATAACATCACTCCTCTCACAAATTTTTCTATCTTTTTCTTTTTTTTGTTCATTTCACAAGTTTTATTTTTAAAAATTCTCATTCAGTTCAAAATATTATCTAGTTTTCCTTGTGATTTCTTATTTAGCAATATGTTGTTTAATATTCAAATATTGGTAATTTTCCAGATACCTCTGTTATTAATTTCTAGTTTAATTCTGTTTGTGACATAGAAAATACTTTGTTTGATTTCAGCCTTCTTAAATTTATTAAGACTTGTTTTATGTCAAAGAATATGGTTTATATTGGTGAATTGCCTCTGTGCGTGTGAATGGAGTGAGATCAAACTTTTGTTTTTGTGTGGAGTTTTTAAATAAATATTAATTGGGTCAAATTGGTTTATAGTGGCATTCAAGTCTTCTATAGCCTTACTGATTTTTTTTATTTGTGTTCTACTCAATTACTGAGAGAGGAATATTGAAACATCTAATTATAATTTTGGAATTGTCTATTTCTCCTTTTAGTACTATCAATGTTTCCTTCTTGTATTTTGAAGCTCTAATGTTAGATGCATAATCATATAGGATTTTTATGTTCTCTTAATGAATTGAACTCTATTTGCACAAAGGGCACCTCTATCCTTGGTAATAATTCCTTTTCTTATATCTACATTTTATGATGTTAGTTAATAATACTATTATTGTGATTAATTTTTGCATGCTGTATGTTTTCCCATCCTTTAATTTTAACCTATTTTGTCTTTATATTTAACATGGGCTCTTTAAAGATAGATATCATAAAGTTAAGTTTTTATTTTCTATCAAATTTGATAATTTCTGTCTTGATGTGTTTAGACCATTTACATTTAATGTAATTATTGATATGGTTCAGTTAAAAACTACCCCTTGCTATTTGTTCTCTATTTGTCTCGTCTGCTTTATCCCCCCTTTTTCCCTTATTTTTCTACCTTTCTTAGAATTGAGTTTTTAAAATAATTCCATTTTTCCCCCCTAATATCAGCATCATAGCTATACCTCTGTTTTATTTTTATTTTTATATTTTAATGGCTGCTCTAGGCATTCCTAATTTATCACAGTATGCTTTCAAATAATGTTATATTTTCTTTAGTGTAAGACCCTTACAACAATATACTTCCATTTGCTACCGTCTATCCTCTATACCATTAAAGTTATACATTGTACTTTTAATATTAGTCATAAACCCCATAATTCAGTCATATGACTTTTGCATTAAAGAGTCAATGGTATATTGAAGAGATAAAATATATTTATATTTATTTATACTTAACATTTCTGGTGCTCTTTATTTCTTTGTTTAGAATCAAATTTCCCTCTCATATCATTATTCTTCTGCCTACGAAATTTCCTAAACACTTCTTGCAGGGCAAGTCTGATAGTGATGAATTCTCTCAGCTTTTTTTTTTTTTTTTTTCTGAGAAAGTTTATGTGCCTTCACTTTTAAAGATATTTTTTCTGGCTAAATAAGACTAGGTGATAGATTTTTTCCTTTCAGTACTTTAATAATGTCTTTCCACTGTCTTGTGGCTTTAACAGTTTTTATAACTGTGTTGTTATTTCAATCCTTATTCCTCTGTACATAATGTTTACAAAGACTGTTTTTAAAATTACTCTGTTTGTCAATGGTGTTCAACAATTTGATTGTGAGATGCCTTGATGTTGTTTTCTCTGTGGTTCTTCTGACTGTCGTTTATTAAGCTTAGATCTGTAGATTTGTATTTTATTTCATTAAATTTAAAAGATATTGGTGTCATTATTTATTCAAATAGCTTTTTTTTACTCCCCCCCTTTCTTCTCAGACTCAATTACATGTATATTAGAATACTTGATAATGCTTCACATTCACTAACATTATATTAAGTTTTTTTAGTTGTTATTTTTCTGTGTTCTTTATTTTGAATAGTTACTAAGTAAGTCTAAGTCTTTTAAAACCACTGATCTTTTCTTTTGCCTTATCTAATATGCTGCTAATTCTATCTAGTGTATTTTTCATTACCAATATTATTTTTTTCAAATTTAAAAGTTAGTTTGGGTTTCTTTTTAATATCTTCCATTCCTCCTCCCAGCATGGTCATGTTTTAAAATTCTTTCTTAATATAAGCAGTAGTATTAACATCCTTGTCTGTTAGTTTTACCATCTCTATTTCTGGGTTTGTTTCTACTGACTGATTTTCCTCTGGTTATGAGTCATAGTTTTCTACTTTTTGCATAGCTGGAAATGTTTGGTGGGATACTGCACATTGTGAAATTTACATGGCTCATGCTTCATTTTGTGGTTTTCCTTTTACTATCACTGGAATTTGTTTTGGTGTGAAATAAAGTGACTTTGTATCAGTTTTTGCAGCTTGCTTCTAATTTCATTAGTGGATGGGTCCAGAGCAGCCTCTAATCTATAGCTAATTTAATCCCACTACTTAGAAAATACCCTTCTGAAGATTTTAACTCCATGCCTCATGTATTACAAGATCTTTCCACTTTGGGTGGTGAGAACACCATCTATTCCAAGCCCTGCATGTACTTACATAAGACATTTTTCTGACTACTCTTTTCTAAGGGTGTTTCCCTACTTGTGTAGCTTTCTTTTCATTCATGTGGAGATTAGCTCTTAGACAGACTTGAAGGGATTCCTCTGCAGATTTCTAGAGCTCTTTTTTTGTGTATCTCCCTCCTATCCTGTACTGTGCCCTAGAAATTCTAGCTGTCTTAGTCTCCTGAGCTCTGATTTTTGAATTCTCAACTCAGCAAGACAGTCCACCTCTATTTTGATTCTCTCTTCTTTTTTTAAAATTTATTTTTTATTTATTTTTAAAAGATACTTAGATAACATAAAATGTTACATAAAAAAATATAAGGGATTCCCATTTGATCCATTCCCCACACCTCCCACTTTTCCCCACATTAAACAACTTCTTTCATTAATGTGGTACCTTGATTACAATTGATGAACACATTTTGGAGCATTGCCACTAAGCATGGATTATAGTTTACATTGTAGTTTACACTCTCTCCCACTCAATTCTGTAGGATATGGCAAGATATATAATGGCCTGTATCTGTCATTGCAATGTCACTCAAGTCAGTTCCAAGTCCTGAAAATGTCCCTATATTGCACCTCTTTTTCCCTCTCCCTGACAACAACACATCCAGTGGCCACTGTCTCCAAATCAATGATATAATTTCTTTCATTGCTAGAATCACAATAAGTCTATAGTAGAATATCAGTAAGTCTACTCTAGTCCATATTTTATTTCCCAATCCTGAGGATTCTGGGATGGTGAGGCCCACTCCACCTCTAATTGAGAGGGAGCTTCAATCCCATATGGCTGATGGATGGGACTCTCTTGTTTGCAGTTGTAGACTCTCTCGGTTACTTGGTGTGGTGGTTGCCCATCCTCATCTTCTTGTTAGTTGTCCTGTTTGAGTCCAATGCACTGGAGTGTAGGTGTTGCAACTCTGCTGAGGCTCAGGGCACAGCTGGCACATGGACAGCTCAGAGATTAAAGTCTCTTGGACATACACCTACCAACTCCAGCACCAACTATAGGCTCAAATCAAAGGGAGAGAAGAGGCATGTGTAGAGAAGTCACATCTGAGTCCAACTCTTGTCACACTCGAAAGCATAAACTCCAAAGTAGGGCCCACTGGCAAGGCACCAAACTCTGGAGCTATCTGTCATGACCGTAAGACCTGGGTGTCTCCATAGCACTCAGGAGCCCCAGTATTTGCAGTAATATCTACCTTGACCATCTATGAGATCCTGCTGAGATGTGCATAAGTGTTACCTCTCTGATGACCTCCCGGCTAACGTTGAAGTCTCTTAGCCATACACAGTCATTTGTCTTTACCTTTCCTCCCTTTTATTCAAGGTCTTTTTCCAGTTGTATCACCAGCTGGTGCTTGGTAGTAATCCCTCAGTGCCAGGGAGGCTCATACCCAGATGTCATGTCCCTTGCTGGGGGGAAGGTAATGCATTTATATGCTGAGTTTGGCTTAGAGAAAGATCACATTTGAACAACAAGGAGGCTCTCAGGAGGTAACTCTTAGGCACTCTACAACACTAGACTAAGTTGCAAAAAGGATCATAAGAGAAAAAGGATCATAAGCATAGTCATCAATATCAAGAGTCCATCAATTGACCATTTTTCTTCAGTAATCATTTATCCTGTACTTGGGGGATTGTTGCTGTTACATTAAATAATGTGGCAGAGCTCCCCAGGATGGGAATTCAATAATCTTTCAGCTGCTGTGTGATTCTCTACCCACTGTGGCAATGCCCCATGAACATTTGAACATATTTATATGTATGCCCCTATATGTATGCCCAGGTGAACTTCCTTCCATGTATTCCCCATCACTGACACCCCACCCATTGATCTTCCCCTGCCATAGTTGTAACCCTTCTGTGATCCAAAACTTCTTCAAAAATGAAGCCAAGAAAATTGCCAAATTTGATTAATAAGAAAATGAAATAATGATAGGTTTAAACATAAGAAATAAGATACATAATAATTTAGAGAAACTAAAACTAAAATAAAGTAAAAAAGATTGGGGTATTAAAAAATTGAAAAACTTTAAAAAATAAAATAAAATAGAATAAATTATTTTTTGACATTTTTCCTTTCATCACTGTAATATCAGTTGTCTTGTATGTACAGTGGCATTTTCATCCATTTCTTCCCCAGTGTCTTACTTTTTTTTTTTTTTTAAT
>JAQZBX010011654.1:0-42356 GCA_029593785.1 Cabassous unicinctus | reverse complement strand
CGCGTGGGATGCGCGGTCCTCCTCCAGCTTTCCTTTCTCTGGTCCCGGCTGGTTCGCCCCCGCAGGCTGTTGACCGCCAGCTTTGGGCATTCAAGGTCAGGGCGCTAAGCCCAGATCCTCCCGTTCCTTCCCCTCGCCGAGTGGGGTCTGTGCCGAGGCCGGTGGTTCCAGCCTCGGCGGACGACGCACGGCCACCAACGCGGGCTCTTCCCGCACCGCGCGGCCTCCGCTGCCACTCGCCCGCCGGGCCACGCGGTCCCGGGACCCCTGCCGACCCGTGCACCTCGGAGGCCCGAGGGCGGGGCCTCGCTAGCACCCGGGACTCAGAAGCCAGCGCGCGGGACCGCGTCAGCCCCCGGGGACTCCCGGAGCCAGCAGCAGGGACCTCGGGGGCCAGCGCCGGGACCTCCTGGCTTCTGCGCGCCCCCGGCCCTGGTGCCCACTGCCCACAGAAGCTCCGCGTAACCGCCCCGACCCGGACCCCCGCCCAAGCAGGCTGCAAGGCTGCGGGGACAGCTGAGCCGGAGCCCGCGCTCCCATCCCGGTGGCCATGAGCTCCCGGCTCCGCCTCAGGTGATGGACTTGTGGCCTTCCCAGGGTCTGGGCCTTTCCCGGCGCGGGGCGACTCTTCCCGGGGCATTTACTTGCGAACCCCCTCCCGCCCCGGGCCTCCCTCTCCTCGCGTCGGTGGTCAGCAGGGCCCTGGTGACAGTACCTGAGTCCGAGGGCAAGGGCCCCCAGGAAGGCGACACCTTCCTGGGCCTCACCTGCACCAGACTCTCCTCAACTCCCCTTTCAAGTTTCATCTCTCCCAGCACTGCCCATTCCTGAATTAACCCCCCTCCGCCCTGGGGACTAAGTGCTCCTACAGTTGTCGCAGCGACCCCTGCCTTCCCGGGGTTCCTGGGACCCTTCAGTCCTGACCTGTTTCTAGCCTGTCGACGGTCTTTTAGGATGGGGAGTGTGGTGGCAGCTCAGGCGCCCCATTCTCTGGCCCACGGGGCGGTGAGGGGGATGGGGATGCGTCCATGGTGAGGTGGTCCTAGGGAAAGCCGAGGAGAAAACTTGCCTGTAGCGGTGGCTTCTCTGCGCCTTCCCACCCGCGCTCATCTCCTTCCAGCCCGTGAAGGCCAGCGGCCCCCGCCCCAAGCCCCCTCACTGCTGCTACCCTTTCTCTGTTCAGCCCTCCACTCTCCATGAAGAGGATCCTGGGCCTCTTGTTCCTGCCATTTACCTTATTGGGTTTTGCTCCTCGGATGAAACACAGCACTGCAAGTGTGCCCCAGAACCAGGACAGGTTTGTGCGAGTGGGAAGGGATGGGAGCTCTCCTCCCACGGAGAAAAGAACATCGCAAGTGTGCACCGAGCGCGTCCTGTCCGCAGCTCCCTTTTTCCTCTAGGATTTCAGCAGTTTCGCTCTCTCCCCCACCCCCACCCCCGGCCAGGTTTGATTGGTTTCACCTGACCCCCTCGAACCTGAAGGACCGCTATGTGGGACTCGAGGTGAAACCCGCAGTCAAGGGTAACCCACCCTTCACGCTGGAAGGTCACAAGTTCCTGATCTTGGGGGGCTCCATCCACTATTTCCGGGTGCCTTGGGAGTACTGGCTGGACCGCTTGCTGAAGCTGAAGGCCTGTGGCTTCAACACCGTCACGACGTGAGTGCGGGGCCCCAGGCACCCGTGGGGGGCTCCTAACCTCTGCTGCGAGAGCCTGGGCCTCCGGCCCTGGGAGGCCAACCCAAGGGTTTGCCTTCTGCACAGTCATTTCCAGCACGTGCCCTCTAGGCATAAGCTTCCAGCGGTCCCTTAACATCTCACATTAGTTTACTCAGTGGTCAAAGCTTTGAACTGGGATTAAGGAGAGGAAAATAAAGGGAGTGCGTGATTTCCGCAGCAATCTCTCTAATGGGGGAGTCGCTGGGTCTCTTGGGAGCTCTCAGATTAGTGACATACGTTCAAGGTGTACTCAGAGGCATTTTAAAAACAATCTTAATTTTGTGGATTAAATTATACAAACATGTAGAGGAAATAGCAATATAAAAATGACATACATTCAAGGTATACTTAGAGATCATGACAGGGCGTTTTAAAAACAATTTTAATTTTGTGTATTAAATTATACAAATGTGTAGCAACATAAAAAGCGGAAACTGTGAGAAAACAGCAGTATCAATAAAGGGACATTTTAATGACATAGCGGCATAATGACTAAGAGGATGGAATTTGGAATCAGACAGACCTGGTCTTCTGTCCCATCAGACAGACTGAATTATCCCATCCTAGGGCCCCAGTGTCCTCATCCTATAAATGGGAAGAAGAATAATTCCCTCTTGAGGTTGTATTGATGCTCGAATGAAGTAAAACCTTTACCATTATGACTGGTAGATGATGTGTATTCAGTAAACAGTGGCATAAAGAAATACAAATGCTCTAGTCCATCAGAAGGATCCAAATGGAAATGAGCATGATATTTAACATGATACTGTGTGTAATGACAAAAGGTGACTGGTTTTGGGCTTACCGACAGGCATTCTCTAAGCATTTCCACAAAGTCACTCAATCCTCACAACTGTCGGATGAGATGAATGGACCCTGGAGCACAGAGGGTTAATGAGCTTGCTCAAGATGACACTAGAGGCCACCCCTGGGGGTCCAGCTGCAGAGCCCCCATCTTAGCCTCCAGGCCATGGTTCCCTTCCTGTGCTCTCTGGCTGTGGGCTGTGAAGGCGGTGGCCCCAGAAGTTACACAAGGAATGAGCCATCAAATAAAAACCATGTTCAAAGCAAAGTTCATATTTGAATGAGGAACAGAAGACTTTCCTTCATAACAGAACATTTCCATGTGTAGTTGACTTTACGGAAATGGTGATCCTACAAGTTAGGGGGTCATCAGGGAAGACCACCTTTATTATTATGTTTCCGTCATTGCCAGAAGATGGAGGCATCAATTTAAATATATCTACGACTCTAAAGTAAGAAAACACATTTTATTCAATAGACTTTCATATAGTATTTACTCTATGCCAGGCAAGCTCTAAGCCCTGGACAATATTCTCTTAATCCCCAGAGCCACACTATGTGGTGAGTGTAATTTATTATCCCCATTTAGCAGGTAAGGAAAATGAGACGTAGAGAGGTTAAATTAGTTTCCCAAAGCCACACGGTTATTAATAATGGAGCTATGTTTTGAAACCAGTCAGATGCCAGCGTCCAGCAGCTAAACAATTCAGCTGCCTCTTACAATTACAGACTTTATTTAGAGATCAAGGATTATGTCCAGAGGATTTTGCAACAACTTGTAAGGTCTAACTGTCCTTTGCTGGGACATTTTATTATGCGGAGTATATTTCTGGTCCTTGATTTAATTTTTATCACTGGCAATTAGAAAGGTCTGTTGTTTCACGGTCAAGCAATGGAATTCTATTAGTTAATATCTGGAAAAAATAAAGAGCTCAAAACATACCATATGGAAAGAGAAAAAAGCAGAAAAGTATTAGCAAAACACTATGGAACAGGAAAGTGGATGCGGCTTAAATGATTGAGCTCCTGCCTACCACATTGGAGGTCCCTGGTTCAGTTCCCAGTGCCTCCCAAAGAAGACAGCAAATGGGCAGGCGTGGCAAGCTGATGCAACATGATGGCACAACAAGAGGCACAAGAAGAAAAACATAATGAGAGACACAACAAAGCAGGGAACAGAGCTGGCTCAAGCAATTAGGTGCCTCCTACCTCCCACATCGTAGGTCCCAGGTTCTGTTCCTGGTGCCTCCTAAAAGAAACAAGATGAACAGACACAGCAAGTATGAACAACAAGGGGGTGGGGAGAAATAAATATATAAATCTTAAAAAAAAACAAAAAACTATGGGACATTTAGTGCAATGTTTTACATCTATAGTTAAATATTAATTACCAAATATTTAAGTTCCTTTGCCTTTCTGGGCTAATTTACATTGGTTATAATGGATACCTATAATGTATTGAATTTTTTAAAAAGAAAACAATACCAGCTGCCTTCATGAACCTGCCTGCTGAGCAACCACAATGCAGGAGCACAGAAAATGCAAAAATGGCTCTTTAGCATGAGAAAAAGAAGCTCCCTGCCTCTTGAATGACCTTCCACCGCCCTCTAGTGGCAAGACTTAACATTGTATTCACTGGAAAGGAGAAAATGCTTAAAGGGCCCACTCCATGATTGCAGAGCAATTACTGAAGGATGAATTTGAAGCTGACAGGCAAGCGTTGATAATTCACCCACCTAATAGACAGAGTTTAATCATCAATAACTATTGAATTTTATTGAAAGCATTTTCTGTATCTATTGAGGGAATCATTTGGCTTTTCTCCACCCTTGTGAGAAATGAAATTACTTGACAATTTTTTTTTTTTTTTTGATATTCAACCTGATTTCCATTGTTGTTTCTTCTTTGACCTATTGGTTCTTTGAGTGTGTTGTTTAATTTCCACATATTTGTGAATTTCCTACTTTTTCTTATTATTTATTTCTGCTGGTTAGAAAAGATACATGGAGTAAATTCATTATTTTTAAATTTATTGAGACTTGTTTTGTTACTTGAATAACATCTATCCTGAGTAATAACCCATGTGCACTAGAGAAGAATGTGTATTTTTCTATTGTTGGGTAAAGTGTCTATGTATGTTTGAAAGGTCTAGTTGATGTATAGTATCATTCAAGTCTTCCATTTCCTTATTGATCTTCTGCCTAGATGCTCTATCCAGTATTGAAAGTGTTGTATTGAAGTCTCCTACTGTTGATATAGGACCATTTATTTCTCCCCTTTGAGTCTGTCAATATTTGCTTCATACATTTTAGGGCTCTGCTGTTAGGTGCATACATATGTGTAATTGTTCTGAGTTCAGTTGAATTGATACTTTATCTGTATATAGTATCCTTGTTTGTCCCTTGAAACAGTTTTTGACATAAAGTCTATTTTATCTGATATGAATATAGCTACCCTAGCTCTCTTTTTGGTTACTATTTTCATGGAATGTTTTCCATCCTTTCACTTTCAACTTACTTGTGTCTTTGAATTTAAGGTGAGTCTCTTGCAAATAGCATATAGTTATATCATGCTTTTTTAATCCATTCTGCCAATCCCTGCCTTTTGACTGGAGAGTTTAATCCATATACATTTGAAGTGTTACTGATAACACAGGAGTTTCTCTGCCTTTTGCTATTTGGTCTTTGTAAGACATATCTTGTTTGGCTCTCTCAATTCTTCTGTTAATGCCTACTCTCATGTTTATTTGATTTTTTGATATGATTTTTATTCACTCTCATTTTATTTGATTTTTTTGTATCATTTTTATTCACTTCTCATGTCCTTCTGTATATATTTCTCAAATATTTTCCTTGTGGTTACCATATGCTTTAAATTTAACAATGTAAATATGTAACTGTCATATTTGACTTGATAGCAGTTTAAATTCAGTAACATACCCAAACACTGTTCCTGTACCCCTTCCTCACCCCACCTTTTTGTTGTATTTATTATAAATTATATCTTTATATATTGTATGTCCAAAACCATAGCTTTATCATTACTTTTTATGCATTGCATTTTAGAACCTGTAAGAAGTAAAAAGTGGTTTTATTTACATACAAAAAAATACAATACAATAGTACTGATGTTTAGAATTACCCATATGTTTATATTTTCTGTAGATTTATATATCTCTATGCCACGTCAATCCACTGTCTAGTGTCCTTTGCTTTCAGTCTGAAGAATTCCCCTTTAGCATTGCTTGCAGGGTATATCTAGTGGTGATGAATTCCCTCAGTATTTGTTTATTTGGGAATATCTTAATCTCGTCCTCATTTTTTGAAGGTCAGTCTTGCTGGATATAAAATTCTTGATTGGCAAATATTTATTTCAGTACTTTAAATATTTTGTCCCACTGCCTTCTTGCCTCCATGGTTTCTGAAAAGAAATCAGCATTTAATCTTATTGGGACTCCCTTGTACATAACGTATATTTTTTTCTCCTACAGCTTTCAGAACTCTCTCCTTTTCCTTGACATTTGACAGTTTAACAACAATATTTGTAGTTGTGGCTCTCTTCACGTTTGTCATGTTTGAGGTTCACTGGGCTTCTTGAATGTGTATATTCATGTCTTTAATTAAATTTGAGAAGTTTTCTGCCATTTGTTTTTTTAAATTTCTTCTGCCTTCTGCCTCTCTTTCTTCTCCTTCCGGGATTCCCAAAATGCATATATTGGTGTGCTTGATGGTGTCCCACAGGCTTCTTAGTCTCTGTTTCCTTTTTTGTTCCTTTTCCTTTCTGTGCCTCAGTGCGAATTATTTCAATTGTCTTATGTTCTAGTTCACTGATTCTTTCTTTGCTAACATTTATCTGTTGTTGAAACCCTCTAGGAAATTTTTTTTTTTTAAGTACTGGGACCAGGGATTGAACCTGGGACCTTGTATGCAGGAGGCCGGCACTCAACCACTGAGCCACATCAGCTCCCCTGAGTTAGCTCCCTTGTCTGCTTGCTCATTGTTTGCTTGTCGTTTGCTTGTTTTTGCTCATTGTTTCACTCATGTTTGCTCATTGTTTTGCTTGTTGTTTGCTCATTGTTTTGCTGTTTGTTTTCATTAGGAGGCACCAGGAAGCGAATCTGGAACTTCCCATGTGGGAGGCTGGTGTTCAACTGCTTGAGCCACATCCACTCCCTAGGGAATTTTTAATTTCAGTGGTTTTGTTCTTCAACTCCAGTATGTCTGTTTGGTTCCTTTTCATTGAAATTCTCATACTGTTTATCATTCTCCTGATTATTCTTTGGTTCTTTCTCCATGTTTTCTTTAATCTCTTTAGCATGTTGAAGATCACTTTTTAAAAAAGTCTTTGTCTGGTATGTCCAAAGTCTGGTGTTCTTTGCTGATGGTTTCTGAAATTTATCTTGTTTTTGGATGGGCCATAATTTCATGTTTTGTTTTTTTAAATATTAAAGTAAGACAAAGCTTTTTTTTTTATATTAATTTTACCAGGAGGTCCCAGGGATCAAACCCAGGTCCCTCCATATGGGAGACAGAGGCTCAACCATTTGAGCCACATCTGCATCCCAATTTCATGTTTCTTTGTTTGTCTTGAAATCTTTTGTTGCACACTGTACATTTTAATATTTGAATGTGTTATTGGAGTTTAGTCTGTGAATTGTCTTTTCCTTAAGCTTGCATCCAGCTTGTGATATGACAGAGATTTACTTGAGTACCAGGAATTAACAAAAGCAAGGAAACCAATGCAAAAAACACCTTTCACAGTCTTTGCAAATTGGCTCAGTTTTGGTTTATCTTTCAGAATTTAGCCCTTTTATGAGGATGATCAGCCTGAGGAGAAAGTGTGGAGTCCTCTTCATTTTTTTTTTTTTTTTATGAGGCTGCATCTTGTCCTGGGCTTGTGTTCCTGGCCTTTGGAAATCCCCCACTTATCAGAATCCAAATGCCTCCTGTACTCCCTGTGAAAGGGACTCACCTATTTTGTGTCTTAAAGCTGGTTTTGCTTCAGGCCACTTTGACTTAATTGTTTCTTACCCTGCTTTAGCTATCTTCAGGCTGCCACTACCAGCAGGGCACATTCTGGGAGGGTGAGCCAGAGATGGGTGTCCTGGTCCAGTCTTCCAGGCTACCACCCTGTAGATTGGCACCAACATGCAGGTACCCCACTATGCAGATGGTGTTTTCACTCTGAACAGAGCCAGAGACCCACAATGGGAGCATAGGCTGGCTCCACACCACGCTGGGGAGGGGGAGGAGCCAGCAAGGGCATCACATGTTTCTCCTTCTGGTTTAAGTTTGTGTTTCCTTGATTTGATACTTGCCCAGTTCCTGCAGCCCTTTAACTCTTTTCTGGAGTTTCAAGGAATGTGGCTTTGCCAGATTTTGCTAGTTTCAAAGATTCTGTGAGGGGACAGAACCCTGAAACATCTTATGCTGCCATCTTGGTCACTCAGCAGTTCTTTTAAAGAAAATATTCAAAATTTCCAGTTTACTCAAATAAAGACGTTTATAGCATTATCTTATAAATTTTTAATCTCTAGCCATAGTTTTATGTTTTGTTCCTATCATTCTTTACTTATGCCTCCTTTTTTATGATAAGGTTTATGTATTCATTCATTAGTTTTAAAAAACTAGCTTAGGGGCAAAATAGAGTTGGGGGTACAATATTAAAAAACTTTATCTGGCTTTGGTTGTGTTGGATCTAGGAATTTGGAGGAAAGATTAAGATGCTTATCCTATTTCTCTCTTCTCTTTCACAGCTATGTTCCATGGAACCTCCATGAGCCAGAAAGAGGCAAATTCAACTTCTCTGGGAACCTGGATCTAGAGTAGGTGCTGATGTTTCTGTGGCGAGAGCCAGAGGTGGGAAGCAGAGGGCGGCAGCTTGGGGCTGGTCAGGAATGGCAGGAGCAACTTGGCCTTCTGCTTTGAGACCCACACAGATCAGAGAGCTCTCAGGACACTCTGGAAGGCTCTACACCCAGCCCCACATGCCCCCCAGCCGTGAACCTGTTCCTCCTGGGGGGCCTGGATGTGCAGCCTCAGTGCCCAGGCTTCTTCACTGCAGCCCAAGAAGCCGCTAAGGCCCAGGGGGTCAGCCCCACCTTGAGTGGGGGTCCAGCTTGCTGTAGGTTAGCAGAGCCATCGGGGTCAGGCTCACTGTTGTAGTGCCCCGTGTGCCCTCCCCAGTGAGTCTGCATAGACTGTCCCTGAGCTGGGAGCCAGTGGAAACCTAGCTCCCAGGCCTCTCTGGCCTCTGACTTTTGGGTTCCCTGTCCCACTGGTAGGAGGGGCTGCAGCTTCACTTCCCTCATTCTAGTCTCACTGGTTGAGTGAGGAGGGTGGAGAGAGGAGCTAAGTGCCCTCCACTCCAGTATGGGTGCTGGGCTCCCTCCCCACCCCTCCCCTGGCTCAGCCTCCCTGGCCTGTGATGGGGGCTGGGCTCCCTCCCCGCCCCTCCCCTGGCTCGGCCCCCCTGGCCTCAGCTCTGGGCTGTCCTGAGACTTAAAGGCCCTTGCTCACCCCCTAGGGCCTTCATCCTGCTGGCTGCCAAGGTCGGGCTGTGGGTGATCCTGCGTCCAGGCCCCTATATCTGCGCTGAGATCGACCTGGGGGGTCTGCCCAGGTAAGCAGGCGGTGAAGAATCCAGAGTTGTGGTTGTACTAAAGCATGTTGCTTTAGTTTAAGTAAAATTTTCATCTAATAATAATAAATGCAACCATCATATCTTGAACACCTATTTTGCGTCTTGCACCATGCTGTATGCTGTACATCTCATGGAATGCTAGCATGAATGTCATGAGGGACGACGGTACTAACGTAATCCCCATCTTACATACCAGGAGCTTGAGGCATTGGCCGCGGTATTGGGCACATGGCCGTGAATGAGAGAAGGAGAGAGGAGGCATGGGGTGGTCAGATCTCCTTTCTCGCAGAGGGGGCTCTCCTCACCCCTGTTCTTCTCAAGCAGGGGAAGAAAGGGAAGGGAAAGCTTTAGAGATGGAAGGGCTTGGCATCAAGACTTCTGCTCAGTACGTTTTTCTCCATTGTTTTTTTAATGGAGGGCCACGTGCTCCCATGCCTGGAGCACCCTCACTGCCTCTCCCTTCCTTCTCATCTTCTTTGCCTTGTTTTCTCATCTGTGATGCTGGCCTCAGCCCAGACAACCGGGCTTCAGGATGAGCATCCATGAATCCGCTTCTATTGCCCTTCCAAGCTAAGAAGAACCCAGTTTAATCCAGCCTTATCTCTGTGTAAGCACTTGGATCCCCAGAGTCAGACCAGGGGCTTTGCTTTCCTCCAAGAGGAGCTTGTCCTCCCTTCCCAGCTCAGGAGCAAAGCAAGTCCTCCTGGAGGGATGTGGGGGCTTAGAGATGCAGTTACTCTCTGTTGGCTTGGAGGCCTCACCCTGTGTCCTCATCTTTGAGGACACATGACCCTGTGCCCAAGGTACAGAGGCTGTGCTCAGAGAATTTGCTTCTAAAGAACTGGTGGGAGCAGAGCGTCTGATGGGAACTCTCACTGATGCAGGCCTGCAGTGGAGTCAGAGTGGAAGGGAAAGCACTTCATGCCGCTTAAAGAGCCCCAGGGATGTGAGGGCCTGCCTTTCTTCCAAGTCCCACTGGTCTGTTGGAAAGGTCCAGAAAGCTCAAGCTGTCAGACCATTTCAGGAACCTCGAGGGATCCAGGGCCATGGCATGAGATCAAAAGAAGTCAATCTATGTGGGAGGGAGCTCTTCTAAGGGGCTGGCTGTTGGCTGCACCCTTCCCCCTGCCTTCCAACCTCTAACTCTGCACCTGCTGCCTTTTGTCCCCAGCTGGTTACTGCAGGACCCTAACTTGAAACTGAGAACAACTCACAAGGGCTTCGTTGAAGCAGTTGATAATTATTTTGATCATCTGATTCCCAAGGTGGTCCCCCTCCAGGTAAAGCCAAATTACCTTTTCTTCTCTCTTGACATTAATTGCAGTGAGCAGTTTGTTCTGGTTCAGTCATGCCATCGGACGCCCATCTCCATTAGGATAGAGGCTGCCATCTGCTGCCCCTTTGAGTTCTAACCCCCATCTTGGTACAGAAGCTTCTGCTTGTCCCATCTTGGGGGTCTTGTCTGTGCTTCCAGCTTGGGGCTTGTTTTTCGTTCTTCTGGATGTGCTTGATACTCACTAAACTTGCTGATATTTGTGCTGTTTATTTCTATTCTTATTGTTTTAAACACTTAATACATGTACTTGGTAGAGTGCTCAAAATGTACAAAAGAGTTCATGGTGAAATAGAAGCCCCCCTCCATCCTGTACCAAAGGTTTTCATTTGCCTTCTCAGGAGGCAACCCCTTTTACGAGATTTTTGGGTATCTTTCCAGAGATTTTCTACACATATGGAAGCAAGTTATTTCATATAGATACTACTACTAATACAGAGGTAGAAGGAGAATAACATTTTGAAGAAATGACTAGAGGAAGGAGGACTGACTAAAGGATATGAAAAGGAGAGATATAAGAGGAAACCTAGGGGACAGATGTTACTGAAATGAAAAGACGGTTCAAGTAGGAGGGAACAGACTTGAGTGTGGAAAGATATTGGAAGATTAAATTAAAAATGGAAAAGTGTGTTTTGTTTTTTTTACTTTAGTATAACTAAAATAGGTGGTGTGATGGGGTAGAAACTTTATCACAGTGGGTTGAAAAGTGAGTTAGAAGCGAGAAAGCAGAGCCTTGAGTGTAGATGCTGATAACTCTTTCAAGAAGTTTAGCTCTTAAAGAAGAGTGAGCAAAAGACCTGTAGCTGGAGGAGGACATTCTTGGAGGAATCCTTTCCTCTCTGTCTTTCTGTCTTTCTGTCTGTCTGTCTCTGCCTCTCTCTCTCTCTCTCTCTCTCTCTCTCTCTCTCTCTCTCTCTCTCTCTCTCTGATGGCATGGTTTTGGACAAGTTTTCATGATGATGGAAATCAGTCAGTCTGGGAGGAGAGGTAAAGGGTAGAGAAGAGAGAGCACAGTGCAAAGAGCCAAGTCCCTGAGCAAGGGGTGGTGGGCAGTGGGGCCCCCACACAAGTGGTGACATTACCCTAAGTCAGAGGAGAGACACCCTTTCATTTATCAAGTAGGAAGTTGGGTGGGATGGGTATGGAAGCAGGTGTGTTTATAGTTTGCAATCACAGGTTTAAGTGGCTAACTAGTCTGAGAAATAAAGGAAACCTGTGGGACATGCTTGCCTGTAATGTCCTAGGAAAGGTGGGACTCCTGTAGCAGTTTAAGCGCCCTGAGGGAACTCTGTGCCTGAAGGACCCTGGGAGGAGAGAGAGTTCCAGAACTATGAGGTAACTACACCAGGGGTGTTACCGTTAGCAGCAGATCCAGCCACTCCAGGCTTTTGCCACCAGCAGCCCACTCTCAACCCCTCTTCTCCTTGTCTGCCAGTACCTCCAGGGGGGTCCCATCATCGCGGTGCAGGTGGAGAATGAATATGGTTCATACGCTCTGGATAAAGAGTACATGTCATATGTTCACCAGGTAAGAGGCACTGGGCTTCTCTCTGGATTTACATGCCTCCCTCCTCCATCTGTCTCTTTTTCCAGCACACGTTTTCTGAGTCCTGCTGCTCTTTGGACTCTGTGCTAGATACTGTGGAATAAGAACACAGAAGATCAAGCTTGGTTTCTCTGTGCCTTCACAATAGAGCTAGGGACACTGAGATGGACTCAACTTTATTATGAGACAAAATGTGGCATCAAAAGAGTACTCCTTTCTGTTGCTCTCTCTGTGACCCACAGTTCTCATTGCCCAGGGGTTGGTGAAGCTACATCCATGGTAAAGAATGCTTCAGGAATGTAATAGTGATGACAGGTTCTTCAGTGCCTCTTGCTCCCCCACAGGGGGATGTCTCAGGGCAGGGAATGCTGTGATCCTGCCTGGTGTCCCATGGGGCGGCTCAGGCCCCTCCCTGTCCCTAAGTCCCCACATTTGGGAAGCCGATGAGGGTCCAGAATGAACTGGAATCCTTCCTCAGGTGGCTGAGCAGGATGCGAGGGCCACGGTCTGGCCTGGCCCGTCGTGGCCTCCAGCCATGCCTGCTCAGCTCTGTCCAGCAGAGGTACTGGGAGGCTGGTCAGCTGGGCAAGGAAGCAAGAGCAGCTGAATGAGAAGAGATAGGGCAGGTCTGGGCTCTGTCAATGTGGCTGACTTCTGCCCTGCAGCTGTGCTTTTGGAGCGGAACAAGATTCATGAGCACTGAGTTTTCTCAAGAACTGACATGACTCCTTCCATCAATCTTCTTCACCTAGCATGATTTTTTCCGCCAATGTAGATACTACTGTTCTCTGCTCCCAGACTAAGATATGGGTGAGGAGGGTTGATCCATGAACATATAAGACAGACAGACAGGAACCTCTCTTGCTGTCTGATCAACTGTCTGCTACCTATGCCCTTCACAAATGTTATTTTCAAAGTAGAAATTTCTCTACTGACCCTGTAGCCAAGATTTCCTTGTTTCCTCTGACAGTGTTCAGGTTTGACCCAAGTTTTGTGAATTTTATCTCTGGTCTGTCTATGATCACTTCTTTATTATAGTTTGTATTCCACTATGCCAGCAGGAAGGACAGATGTAGTAATTCCCATCTCTAACTCGTCTGTTGTCCCACCACTAGCAACTGAAGCATGCAGCTGCGGTGTCACCGTCCTGACGTCATTTAATCGTCTTACTCCTGGCTTCTCTTACTTCTCTGGTCTATTTATCCTACTCTGGCCACTGGGATATTACTTGGGTTCTGTTCTCTTCTTCCTGTTTAAAGAGTTGAACACCTTCTTTCCAGGGCTTGGCTTTTCCCCTTTGCCCAAGGTGGATGAGCTCATTCTACACACATAACTCCCAGGGCAACTTTGTACAGTACATAAAGCTGGGGAATTGGTGGAAATGTGCTCGTTAGAAAACAGTCTCTCCCTTCTAAGCCCAATGTGTCCTCCAAGTCTTCTTCCTCCCTCAGGTGTGCAGTCCCTGGAGGCTGTGGCCGCAGGTGTTTGAGCCCCCTCCCGGCTGCATCTGCTGTCCACTCTGGGGAAAGCACAGAGGCAGGGATGCCTCCAGTGTACTAAGCAGCAGACGGTCAGATTCAGGATGTAACCCTTCACTCTAGCCCATCTGAACCCAGGTGTATTTATTTCCTAATTTCTTTATATTTCATTTTTCCATTGGGGTCAAGGGAAGCAGGTTAATTTTGTTCAGCTTTCTCAACAGGCTCTGCTGAAAAGAGGGATCAAGGAGCTGCTATTGACCTCGGATAATGAGAAAAGTGTGTCCAAAGGCCACATAAATGGAGGTACAAATTAAGAGTGATTTTGAGGGAGAATTGAGACTTTCAGACAGATCATTTAAACCTTGAACAAGCCTCAGAGAGAACCAAGTGTGTCTCTGATGCCTGCCTCTCCCATGTACTTTGAAATGGATTGCAAAGATTTGGCATTAGAACAGAGGAGGACTCAGAGTCAAAGCCAAGAGTTCACTAGTCAACTCTATCACTTTCCCCTTCTTACCATTCTCTTTCAAAAAGGCTGTCACACCAAAGCAGTAACAGAACTCTTCTGTCCTTGGTCCACTGTCCCACCTTCCATAATTTCCCTGTGCTCAGAGTCCAATTGATGCTGGGCCTGGCTTAGAATCAGAACCATCTCTCCTGCATTGGAGAATCACATGGAGAACCAGAGACAGCTGTGTTGAGTAAGGAATCTGGCCTCAGCCAAGTCCCAGTCCTGAGATTTAAAGGGGATATGGAGAAGAGGCTAGAGAGTAGAGTAGCAGAACAACTCAGAACACAAAGTGATGACATTGAGGGAAATGACCAAGGTCATGAGCAAGTGGTGGGCCCAGGGTCACCTTTTGCTCCAGGTGAGCTTCTTCTCTGTACTGCTCTTCTCTTTTCAGTGGCTTTGCCCACATTACTATGGCACGGTAAAAAGTGAGCTAAGCGTGGGGTCAAGAAGCCTGCATTTAGTTCCCAGGTCTGCTCCAGCTGTGTGACCTTGGATTGTTCCACTTCTCTGGGAAACTGTAGCTAATTTGATCTGTCCTTCTTTCTCCATGGTGTCCTTGTGACTGTCAAATGGTAGGGTGACTAGGACAGCCCTATGTATACTACAAAGTGGGGTACAAGTAGCATCTTATTATCTTATTATTAAGCATACTTCCCTCCTGCATGGGGGTGTGGGCCTCCATCCCTTCCCAGGAAAGAATTGTAATGATGCTTTATGCAACATCTCTCCCTTCCCTCCACAGTGTTCGCCACTGTGAACATGAATGAACTTCACAGAGGTATTTTCAGTCAGCTCAATAAGTTGCAGGTAAGGACATCTTAGGGGTAAAGAGTTTTTGCCCCTTTGCTTGCCAAGACCTCATTGGCCTGTGCATGGTGTCCAGTGAAAACAAGGAGTTTTGAGAGGAAGAGAGCAACTTTCTCAATGGGGCCTCAGCTGGGCTTTCAAGCAATTTTGGGTTATGTCTTTCAGTACAGGAAATCAGAGGGAGGAATTCCTGCTTCTGTCATCTCAGAGAGAAAGCTGCCTCCCTTGCCTTGGGTTTGCCTAATGAGCATGAAATTAAGATGCAGAGCCAGGAGGGGCAAGCTGGGGATTGGGAGCACAGAGTAAAGTGGTTAAAGGTGTGAAAAAACATAAAATTGATACCGTTGGAGGAAACAATAACATGAAGGTAACCTAACATGAAAGAGCAGAACGAGAGGGAGTTCAGCAAAATTGGCCATAGCCACATAGCCAAATAGAAACAACTATGATAAATGGGAACGTTTCTTTGTAAAGATTACAAAAGATTACAGTTTCTGTTTTGGGTGTTTCCCCCCTCCCCCCCATTGCAGCTCTAAGTGATGGAAAGATAGGGAGGCTTGAGACTTTTTGTACGAAAGTGCTATTTAAAAATGTAGTTCCCAATAAAAATTCTTGAATTAAAAAAAAAAAAAAAGACTTTTTTTTAACCTTAGCATGTATCTCACAGAGAATGTGTAGTCAAAATTCTATGTACTAAGGTTACTTTGAATAATTTCTTTGTTTTATATAGGTAGTTTATCAACTTGATGTAGTGATAGGTTCATTCACTGAACTGAAGTTTCATTTCACTTCTTAGGTATTGTTCTTATTATTTTATTTTTGTGTTTATGTTCTACCAATGAAGTTTTGTAAACGTCTTGTGTGTCTACTAGGAATGTACTTTGCCCTATTGATTGTTGTGTTTTTTATGTTGATTTTGTGTTGTTCTAATTTTTTATTTCCTAACTGGGTTTTTTTGTTTTGTTGTCTTGTTTTTTCGCCTATTCTACCAATCACTAAGAGAGATGTCTTCTCCTTTGAAGATATTTTTTCCTACTTTATCTGCTATTAAGAATTTTTTTTGTCTTTGGTTTTCTGCATTTGGACTATGACTTGTCTATGTGTGGCTATTTTTTAATTTATTTTTCTTGGACTTTGTTGGGCTTCTTAAATCTGTGTATTCCCAGCTTTTCTCTTCAAGTATTGCTTCTGCCCTATTGTCTCATTCCTCTTGTTCTGGGATTCCAATTAAAGTTATGTTAGACCTTCTCACATATGCTTTGTGTCTCTTTAATTAGTTTCTGTATTTTTGTCTCCTTGGGCTACCTTTTGGATACTTTCTCCCGATCTATCTTTACATTCACAGATTCTCTTTTCAGCTATATCTAAGATGATATTATAGTGTATGCAGCTCCTTTGCTTGTCTTCATTTAGTGGGTTGGCCCAAATAACATAGTTCATCATTATTGGAAATTGTAAGTCTTCTATTATATCTTTAGGTTTTTGTTGTTGTTATTGTTATTTGGTCTATTCTCTTCAGGGACACAAGTTATGTGCAATGAGAAATTCTTCTCTCTGTCTTTCACATTTTGTTCATCCCATTTTCTCTTTAATCTTTTTTACTCTATGTTCATTTCCAATTACTTTGGTTCACTTTTCACTACTTTACTCTCCATAGTCTTTATGGTGTTTATTTTCCCTTTTGCTGCTTCCAGTTTTAACTTAATTTGTTGAGATGGTTGTATGTTTTCTACTTATTTTAAAAATTCTTCCAGGTTATATTTTAGCTCCTTATGTTTTCTTACCATGTCATTCTTGAGCACTTTTAGTTGTGTTTTTTTTTTTAATATATACTTTTTTTATTTTTTAAAAAAGAAACTTAGATTACATAAATGTTATATAAAAAATATAGGGGATTCTCATATGCCCCACTCCCTAGCCCTCCCACATCAACAACATCCTTCATTAATGTGGTAATTTGCTACAACTGATGAACCACATCTTGGAGCATTGCCACTAAGCATGGATTATAGTTAACATTGTAGTTTACACTCTCTCCTGCACAATTTTGTAAGTTATGACAAGATGTATAGTGGCTTGTACCTGTCATTGCACTGTTATTCAGGACAATTCCAAAGTTCCAAAAATGCCAATAAATTACACCTATTTTTCCCTCTCCCTTGCCTCAGAACCTCCAGTGGCCACTGCCTCCACATCAATGATAAAAGTTCTTCCATTGCTGGGATCACAATAAGTCTACAGTAGAATAACAATAAGTCTACTCTAGTCCATTGTTCATTCACCAATCCTGAGGATTCTGGGATGGTGATGCTCACTCCACCTCTAATTGAGAGGAGACTTACATCTCATGGGGCAGATGGATGGGACTTTCTTGCTTGCAGTTGCAGACTCTCTCTGTTCCTTGAGATGGTCGTTGTCCATCATCATCTCCTTGTAAGTTGTCCTGGGTGAGTCCAATGACTTAGTTGTGCTTTATTCTCGTGACTTATAGAGGGTGATTGTTTCATTGAGATTTTTTAACTTTAAAACAATAATTTAGACAACAATTTTGACCTGTTCCATGAAAAGTATTTGGGGGTGTTTCTCCTCTGTAATTTCTTTTCCTGTTTATTTTTTTCCTTTTTTTCTTATAAATATATTTTACATACTCTGTTCTTACTCCTTTTTTAGGTTATTCATCATCTTTGACTGAGATGAGTGCTACATAGCCCAGGTATTTAAGAGAACCTCATGTGAGAGAGAGCACATGTTGATGCAGAGATGAATTCTGATTTTCTTTGCTCGTCTCTGTCCTCTTCTGATGAAGCCTCTTCCCGGGCTAGTTGAGATTGACAGGACAGTTTTGAAATGCCTCACAAGCAGACTTCTTCCTATGGACAGTTCTTATATGTGATTCTTCAATATCACTTCCTTCCACGTTTTTGTTATGTTGAATTATGCGGAATGTATTCCTTTTGCCAGCCTGTGCATCTCATTCTTTAATTACTGATTAGAAGTTGTTGGTATTACACTATAGAGTGTGCTTTTTACTTGGAAGAAATTTGTGCTTCTGGCCTTTCCTACCATCTTCAACATGGAGCATCCTCTCTCTGCATTTTTCTATACCCCTAATAGACCTCAGTGCTTTTGGTACTCCTTTCTCTTACTTTATATCCTGAAGTTTCATATTCTCTTAAATATATGAAAGATGGTGCTTGTGTTTCCATTTATCATTCCTCATTTTGATTTTGAGCATTTCTAAGGGGAGAACATCAGGCACACTGATAGTATAGTATCACTTGAAGACCTGAAGTCTGTCTTCCTTCTTAAATATAAATGGAAAATCAAGGAGCAGCATTCATCTAATAAATGATGCTAATGAGAAAATAATTAAACTACAAATAAAGAAGAGAAAGGAAACCAGGGAATATAGAGTTAATTCAGGAAACAGAACACAATATCAAAAATGCTCCTTAATATGCATAGAGAGTTGTGTTAAGATTGTTTACCCATGAGACAAGAGCAGGATGTTAAGAAATAATGATAAACATAAAACCAAAAAAGAACTCTTTGAAAGTAAAATCTGATTTTGAGATTGAAAATTAAATATGGGTTGGAAGGTAAAGTTGATGAAATCTCCTAGAAATAGTACAAAAAGCCAACAAGATATAAAATATGAGACAAGATAAATGTCTTAGAGGATCAATTCAGGAGGCCCAACCTCTTACTATTACTATTACAAATAGAGAAGACAAAGAGCACAGAAAAAAAAGAAAATTACAAATAGGAAACGTAAGAAAATTTGCTATAACTGAAGAATCTCTCTCTCTGGAATGATCAAAGAGACCCACTTAATGAAGTTAACACCTTACATAAAGAAAATATGATAAGCTTACATATCAAACAATGGGAATCAGAAAAGTATAGGATTTTTTTTATATCAGCACTGGATGATAGCAAACAATGGAATGTGCCTTTAAATTCCTGAGGATAGATGAATTTCAACTTAGAATTTTATACCCAGTCAGAATATTAATCAAATGTATGGGTAGAATAAAGACATTTTCAGACATGTAAGAATGTAGAAAATTTATTTCCCATTCACCCTCTCTATAGAAGTGCTTGGAGGATGCAGGAAATGAGGGAATATACTAAGACAGAAGAAGACATGGGATTCAGGGGACATTGTATCCAACCCCTGGGATCAGCTAGGGAGAGTCCTGGGGGGACAGCGCTTCAGGCTTAGCACTCATGTGCAGTTACTATGGATCATGGCAGGATGCTATGGACTCCAGCAGTGGAGGTGAGAATGCTCAACAAATGCACACTGTGAATGGCTGAAATATTGCCCAGAGAAGCTAGCTGTGATCTTCCGTTCTCATATATACGGTATAAGACAGCTAGACCTGCTGGGGAGATGTCACCTTTGTCAACAGCCGTGAAGATGCCGGTGGAATGCAGGCACCAGGTTGAAAGGCTGGGGCGTCGACCATTTCGAGCTGCTATGATATGAATTTTTAAAGGATGGCCTATGATTTTAGGCAAGCATGAGTTCGGGAGTTTTGGGATATGTATTGCCTTGGTACATGTTCTTTTAGTTTTGGATAATAAGCCATTTAAAAAACAAGTAACAATATAGCCTGATGGTTAAGAGTATGGATTCTGGAGCTAGGCTGCTGGGTTGCAAATCCCAACTCTGACTTTTCCTAGCTATGTGGCCTTGGGCAAGTTTACCTAAGTTCAGTTTGTTCACTTGTAAGATGGAGACTGATAGCACCTACCTTGCAGGTTTGCTACACAGAGAAGATTAAATAAAGTACTTAGAACACTGCCTAGCTGTTCTGACCAGGAGTTCAATAAGCATTAGTCAAGTCTAATGTGGTAGTAGCAATTTGATATAAGTAAAAGGTATAATCTATAAAGGCATACCATTTATGAATTATTGGCAAAAATATACAAGGGAAGTACTGTTAGAAATAAAAATGAAATTAATGGAAATACAACTGCAGTGGATACTCCAACACATATGAGGTAGAATAAAATGAAATAAAGAAACAGAGAAAACGAACTGTATACTTAATAGACAACAAAACCTAGTAGCTCATAGGTTAGACTCAGACCTGGATTTCAATCATGGCTCTCCCTGACCAGCGATGTTTATCTCTGAGCCTCAGTTCCTATAGAAGGAATTGCAGTGAGGTCCTTGAACTTCCAAACCCAGTTCTTTCAACATCAGCTCCAGATAGGTAAGCTTGAAATGATAGTCGTGCTATCCAGGTATACAAGTGAGCACATAAAGCTTGAAGGAGGCTGGAGGCCAAGGGCATTTAGGAGAGATGGAGGGACCAAAGATATGGGGAGTAAAGGATTTTGGGTCAAAAAGGGCAAGTGACAAATTGGGAAAGAGGTGGAAAGCCCGTGTTCCTCAAATTCTTATTAGTTGGGTTCAGTTTTTCTGATATGTCTTTTTGTTTCTCACCTGACCCACCAGATTTAGTACTGAATTTGGTTTGTTTCTAGGGGAATAAGCCTATTATGATTATGGAATTCTGGGTTGGTTGGTTCGACACATGGGGACATCAGCACTTGCCTAGAAATGTGCAGGGTAAGTGTTTTGCAGTTTTTGACCCCGAGTCAAGATAGCCCTGATTCTTGGCTGATTCACACATTTATCTGATAATTATCCCAGGGAAAACTAATTAAACAAAACTCCTTTGTGTTGACCAGACTTGATCTTCTAGCGTAGTTCTGGTCCCTTGCACCCCTTTCTGGTTAGAATCTTAGTGGAGGTTGAATGGAAAAAAAAACAAAAAACAATTAAGTCAATTATGAAGAGGGGTTGGAAGTACCTCCTCTTAATTTCTAATTTTCTCCATGTTCTCATCTTCTCCCTTCACAGAGATTGAAGATACCCTGTCTGAATTTATCAAAGCTGATATCTCCTTCAACATATATATGTTCCATGGTGGGACCAACTTTGGTTTCATGAACGGGGCCACATATTTTGGGACACATAGTGGTGTTGTCACCAGCTATGGCAAGTGCTCACTGGTCGTTACCTCCCTGGCACAGGTGGCATGGAGCTTTGCAGAGGGGGTTCTGGCATTATTGGGTTCTTTGACCTGTGCTGCATGCTGGGGTTTTAAGGATTTTCGTATTGGCTTTCCATTCTTCTGTTAATTTAACAGTCCCCGATAGTCTGCCATTTACAATCAATGGGGTTGCCTAGGACAATACCAGCTCTGCTTTTCTCCTCTGGTGTCCCAGACCTTTTTTATTTTCTAATGGAGACAGGATACGGCTGTGATTGTATATGGGCAAGATTGGCACAGCTGGGCAATCCAGAAGGAGGAAAGAAATGAGTATGATTAGAAAGTGAAATGGAAGGATGAACCTGGTCTCATAACAGCCTCAGATCCCAGTAAGGGTTGTAGGAAATATTCCCAGAAGGGCATTCCAGCCTGCATCCGGGCCTGGGATGGAGAGCTCCCAGAAGGCAGAGAAAAGGTTTCTCCTTCTGGCCCATCCTATGCCAGGATTGGGGTGATTTCCCACCACCCAGTTCCAGAACCTTGCATGGCTCTCTGCCAGGGCAGGGGCTGCTGTGGAAGATGGGGGCGAGGCACAGGAAGAGGCAGTAACAGGTCCCTTGGTGTCTTGCAGACTATGGTGCTCTGCTGACGGAGGCTGGGGATTACACAGAAAAATACCACAAGCTTCGAAATCTCCTTGGATCCATCTTAGGTACTCGGCAGCCATGCACCTTGGAGGGATGGCCCTTCTTGGAGGGTCTAATTCCCATGCAAGTGTTAGGAAAGGGGAAGAGTTCCCTTATGGGAGGAAGTATAATGCAGTGCTATAGAGCACAGGCAAGCTTGAGGTTTTGCATAAGTTGTGTTAAACCCTTTCAGCCTCAGTTTCTTCACTGAGACATGAAGACAGACAATAATATGTATCTCCTATGGTGATGTGGAAGAATAAGTTACTGTCTGCAAAATTTGAGGTACAGAGCCTGACCTTCGTGCAATAGCAAATATCGTCCTGTTTAATTTTATGTATTCAAATAACATTGATTCACCATGTACTATGTGTTAGAAACTGGGTAAGCAGAGATGTTGCCAAAAGGTGTAGGGCGTAGTTCTTGCTTGCTATGAGGCCCCGTCTGGAAGTCAAACCAGCATAACTCCTTAGAGTTCTCCGCAAATCTCGGGTATCTGTGGATACAAAAAGTCTTCACCTTAGTTATTGCTTGTCTATCATCACTCTTGGAGAGGAACTCCCATGTCCCAGGAGAGGCACCCTTCTCCTGTTGCCTCTGGGTTACAAGAGTTCTTGGGCAGGGATGGGAGGCTTAGAAGAGACAGCGATTGCGTCAGACACTTCTCGCCCATGCCCCTTGTTGTTGCAGCACTTCCCCAGCCCTCCTTGCCTCACAATGTTCCCAAGACTGTGTACCCTTCAGTGAGACCATCACTCTACTTGCCACTGTGGGATGTCCTACAGTACATAGGTGAAGTGAGTACCACCTGGATTAGGGGTGGCCATTGGAGAGATGGGAGAGAAGGCCTTAGGCCAAGGAGTAGAGACTCCCTCAAGGAACTTGTTATTGGGGAATATGAAAAATACTCTTCTGCAGTTTGTCCCTATTTTGAACCATGGTGCAAGAGCCACAGCTATTTTGGGTGGACTGTGAAGGGAGTTGAACTTAAAGGGTAGGTGGTGATGTAGAAGGGCATTAGAGAATCCCAATTCCCAGCTCAGATGAACTTAAGCTTCACGATACGGTGAATGTTGTTGTGTGGGACTGTGTGGTCCATATGGGAAAGGCTGCTGAGCTTGGAGCCCATGAAACTGAGTTCTGTCTTCACTTCACCATCAACTAGGCCAAACATCTGGACTTACATGGTCCCTTGTTTCCCCCTTAAAATTAGAGTATCTGTCCTATTTTGAAGAAATGGTGAAGATTGTTTGATAAATGTAGCTCTTGGGATTCACATTGGTTTCACCTCCTTTATTACTACTTTAGATAAAAGAATAGTGACTGCCACAGTATAGATGCTAAATAAATGTTTGCCTAGTGAATTGAATAACCCATCACTAGACTCCAGGTAACTTAGAATATAATTTATTTACTTTGTTAATCAAGTCTCATAATTGCAACAATTGTTCCCCCTTTACCATCCCTTCACCATCCACTTAGTCTCCTTGTTAGTTGAGACATGAAACACAAGAACACAATCACAGCATTTTGTTTTATTATTTCCCATCTGAAGAACCCTTGGGGACTGTTAAGTGGTACAACAAAAAGTGACAAGAATCTTGGAACGGAAGATTTTGGACTGCTCATCTTTCTGTCTTCTGTTCCTGCCATGTCTCCCTTCCAGACGGTCCAATCTAGTGTACCAATCAACATGGAGAATCTTCCTATAAATAATGGAAATGGTCAGTCCTATGGATTCATACTTTATGAGACGTCCATCTGCTCTGGAGGTTATCTCAATGTTCGTGTTCACGATACGGCACAGGTAGGGGTCAGCAGTCTCTTTGTGGTGGTAGGCAAAATTTTAGCCTCATTCTGCTACTGCAGAGGGTTTTTAGTAACTGGTATATTAGTCAGCCAAAGGGGTGCTGAAGCAAAATACCAGAAATCTGTTGGCTTTCATAAAGGGTATTTATTTGGGGTAGAAGCTTACAGTTACCAGGCCATGAAGCATAAATTACTTCCCTCACCAAAATCTATTGCCATGTGTTGGGGCAAGATGGCTGCCAACATCTGCCAAGAGTTCAGGCTTCCTGAGTTCCTCTCTTCCTGGGGCTTGTTTCTCTCTGAGTTCAGCTGCCCTGCTCTCTCTACAAGGCCAGCTGTAGACTATCAGGCAACCGGCTCTGTCTCTCTACCCAGGGCTTGATTCTCTCTCGGCTCAGCTGCTCTGCTCCTCTGTGTGCTTATTTCCTGGGCTCCAGCTCAAAACTCCCTTGTATCCTCCTTCTCCATGTCTTTACTTCCCCAGGCTCCACATCAAAACTCCAACATCAGATCTCCAACTAACTCCTTTGCTCTGCCGTGTAATTTTCTCTGTGAGTCCCCGCCCACCAAGGGGAAAGGGATTCAATGTCCTATTGATGTGGCCCAATCAAAGCCTTAATCATTATTTAATCAAGTAAAAGTGAAACCTCTGAATCCAATGCAATCTAATTTGCAAACAGGTCAGTTTACAAACATAATCCAATATCTATTTTTGAAATTCATAAATAATACTGAACTACTACACTGGTCAACTTTATTATTTGGTAGTCTTTTTAAGCACCAAGGATGTGCTAGACATTGAGAATACAAAGTAAGCCACATAGGCTTGCTTTGGATTGATCACCTCCTAAATCTAATGGAAAATCTATGTCACTATTAGCAATGCCAGTGTTGTAAGTCATAAGTGGGAAGAACCAGTGACTGTGGGCTCTCAGATGAGTTCCTAACCCATTCTAGGGGGCTGGGGTCAGGACAGGCTTCATGTTGACATGGAGCCTATGTGGATACTTGATGATAAGCCAGAGTTAGAGAAGTGAAACAAGCCAGGAAGAATATTCCCAGCCGAGGGGACACTGTGAAGACCTAGGTGAGAAAAAGAGCGTGGCTGGTTCTTGGGCCTTAAAGAAGTTGATGATCATTGGTGCTTGGAATGCAGAAGGAAGATGAATGCCGGTTGAGGCTCCATGGCTCTTAGCATCTCAACACCTGTGAAGCTGGTAACTGGTCGAGGGGACTTCTGCTCATGCTGTTGCAGGCAAACCCACCTATCTGATCACTTATGCCAACTGAAATGGCAGAAGCAGCAAAATGTAGCCTCTGCTTTTTTTTTTTTTAATTATTTTTTATTTTTAAAGAAGCTTTAGATTACATAAATGTTACATCAAAAATATAGGGGGATTCCCAAATGTCCTACCTTCTCCCCCTCCTACACTTTGCTACATTAACAACATCTTTCATTAGTGTGGTACATTTATTACAATTGATGAACACATATTGAAGCATTGCTACTAACCTGGACTATAGTTTACACTCTGCCCTGCACAATTTTATGGATTATGACAAAATGTATAATGGCCTGTATCCATCATTGCAATGTCATGCAGGACAATTCCAATGTCCTGAAAATGCCCCCATGTTACACCTATCCTCCCCTCCCTCTCCCCTCAGAAACTCCAGTGACCACTGCCTTTATATCAAGTTCTTTCATTGCTAGAATAAATAATAAATCTATAGTAAAATAATAAGTCTACTTTAGTCCATTTTTCATTCCCCAATCTTGAGGATTTGGGGATGGTGATGCCCACTCTGCTTCTAATTGAGAGGGGACTTAGGTCCATCGGGCAGATGGATGGGACACCTTGCTTGCAGTTGCAGACACTCTCTGTTCTTTGGCATGGTCATTGTCTGCCATCATCTCCTCGTTAGTTGTCCCTCTGCCTGACTTTTGCCATTGTAATTCCCCACATGTGCACCTGATGGGTCTACGTGAACTCTATGTGAAGTCTAAGGTAGTTGTCAGTGCTCCGGCCTCTGCAGCATGTGGGGGCACAGTAGCAGGAGGGGATGGATGCTGGGGTCCATCCACTCCATTCACACCACATCCTGCAGGGGGTAGCTGTCATTGCCACATCCCTCCCCATCTGGGCTGATCTTTTATTCTTCTTTCTTTTCTTCCTTGTCTTGAGTGCCGGCCCAGCCACTGAGCTTGAGACACTTATCTCAGTTCCTGACCAGACTGAGTATAATGGGAAGTTGACCCTGTGTCCTGTCTTTGTGCTTAATTTCATGAGATTCCATCATTGTGGTCTCCCAGTCAGCTGTTAGCCATCTGCAAGCACCAGGATCAGGCACTCCCTTCTGCCTAACCAGAGCCTCCCTCCTCCCTTGTCTTCAGGGGCAGAAGGGATGGAAGGGCTATCAATCTTATTTTGACTCTTTTTTTGCAGGTCTTTTTGAATGAGACAGTTATAGGTGTCCTGAATGAGAATAGTAGGATCTTGAGCGTTCCCAGTTTCACGGTATGTAATTCAAGAGTCGGGTGCTGCCCTCGACTTCCTACTCAAACGCAAGTGTACCAGGCCCTGAGATGGACTATCTCTTTTTTTCAAGCACTACCCTTTTGTGTGGCTCCTCATTTAGAGTCCCAGCAGAAAGTGTGTAGGGTTATAAATATACTTGCATTCTCCAGGTCTGGGTGTATCTGGAGCTACAACATATATGCTTTAGAGTGAGTAGAACTTCCCCATTGGGTATTCTTTTCTTTCAACCACCAGCCCAAGTTCCGGTTTCTGATAAAAATCTGCCTTTCCTAATAGGACAATTAGGGGGGAGGAGGCAAATAGGAACACAGCCAAGTCCTCAAGAAAGCCTGAGGACTGCCAGGTTGTGTTCTGAAGCCTCCTAATCTCTGCTTACTTGTCTTGCATCTTGGGATGCAGAGAAAAGAATGGGTTCTATAGTTGTCTTAGTTTGCCCAGCTGCTATGACAAATACCACAGAATGGGTTGGTTAAACAACAGGAATTTACTGACTCATGGTTTTGGAGGCTGGAAGTCTAAAATGAAGGTGTTGGCAGGGAAACGGTATCTCCCCACAGTCTGCAGTGTCCTGGCGCTGGCTGGCTGCAGTACTGCTGGCCCCGTGGCTTGCCTCTCTGCCTCCAATCCCATGGTGCTCTCTCACTCCTTGTGTCTGTTCTTCTGGTTTTACTGACTTCCAGCTTTTGGCTCCTCCCTCTGACTTTCTTTGACTCCTGGCTTCCTGTTTCTTCTCTTTACAAGACCTCCAATAATCCGGATTAAGACCCACCCTCATTCAGTTGGGCCACACCTTAACTGAAAATAACATCTTCAAGAGTTCCTTTATACATTGGGCTCACACCCACAGGAATGCTGATGAAGAACATGTCTAAACTGGGGTACATAATTCAGTTTACCACCATAGTAAGAGCCCTAAGTGGCCCTAACTGGTTTGTCCCGAGCAGGGCTGCCAACTTCTGAGGATCCTGGTAGAGAACCAAGGACGAGTCAATTTTTCATGGAAAATGCAGGAGCAGCAGAAAGGTGGGCTCTGGGCCTGAGAAGCAGGCTATAATTTGTCTTCATAGGCCCTTGGGCTGCTGGGGCTATGTTGGGGTTGGGAGGAAAAAATGGGGTCCCTCAAACAGTGGATACCTGTGTCCTAGGACTAAACATGCAAACCCCTTGCCTACCCCTCTCCTGCCTCCTCCACTTCTCTGGGGCAGGAAAGTGGAATGTTTATGTTGGGTGCTACTCTCTCAATGAAACCCCTTTCTGAAATTTCTTATCCAATAAAGTCACAGTGAAAAAACTAGCTTTCCCTTTTGTAGAAGAAGTTTGTAGCTGTATCTTTGGGGTAAAGAAGAATGGAAGACTCAATGTCAGGAATATTTTTCTCCATCTGTACCTTCCCTCCACCCCAGTGGCCTCTGTGCCCGGTGCCTCCTTCCTGCTTCTTATGATGCTTCAGGGGATTTTCCCCCATGGGTACTCTCCTCTCCCCTCCCCTTTGCCCCGTCCCAGGGCTTGGGCCTCCTCAAGAAAAGGAGCCTCCTTAGACTTTTGTGCTGCCCTGTCAGGAGCAGTGCCCAGTCTCCTTTTGAGAATTTCAGGGAAAATTCTGATACTAAATGGGGAGTCTTCTTGGTATTATGTACTCAGAGGAGACATGCACTGAGAACCCTTGGGTCATAGCAGGTCAGAGAAACATTTGCCTTGGTGGATGAGCCCTTATCATGAGCATTATATAGGCCGACATTTCTTTGTCCCAGACAATGGAGCCTATCCAGGCCCTGCTCACATTCCCTTCCCTGCCTCCCACCTGCAGGATTAATTGGCTCTGCTACCATCAATAACATTACCTTGAAGGATTTCACTATCTACCCTCTGGAAATGAAAATGAGCTTCTTTGAGAGGTATGTAGCTGCCTGCCCCCAGCAGACACTTAGAGTGACCAAAGAACTCCTAAATTGTTGATTTCAAACTCTTCACTTGGCCCATTAAGGGTCCAAGATTTGGGAAGTGGCTGTGGCTCAATTGGTTGGGCTCCTGTTTACCATATGAGAGGCCCTGGGTTCGATTCCCAGGGCCTTCTGGTGAAGGCAAGCCGGCCTGCATGGCTCAGTGAGCTGATGACCTGTGCAGCACGGTGAGCTGGTGCAGCAAGATGACACAACAAAGGGAGACAAGCAGACAGAAAAATGCACAGCAAATGGACACAGCGAGAACAAGCGGGGGGACGGGCCGGGGTGTGTTAATAAATAAATAAATAATCTTAAAAAAAAAAAAAAAGAATCCAAGATTCCCAAAGCAAGCGGTTTACTCGAGGAATGCTCTGGACTCAGGACTAGAACGCTAGAGCACTTCCTAATTCCTATTTTAATACTCTTAGACATCTCACTGAAACCATGTTCTAGAGCAGGACACAGAATCCTAGTCCCAGAGAAGGAAATTTGGAGTCAACACTAGGACTAACCCTAACTGTAACCCTGGCCCTAACCCTGACCTTACCCTGGCCCTCACTGCTTGGCTCATTTCCAGGCTCCGCTCTGCTACCTGGAAGCCAGTCCCCAAGAGCTATAAGGGTCCTGCCTTCTACCTCGGTACCTTGAAGGCTGGTCCTTCTCCCAAGGACACCTTTCTAAGTCTACCGGTAAGTGAGCTGCTCTGCAGCTCCAATCATTTCCTCTTAAAGAGACCTGAAGCAAAGCCGTGCTGTTCTGTCAGGGGCCATCTTTCCTGCCGACCTTCCGTTCTTCCTGCTCCTCACTTCCAACCAACCCTTCCAACTTCTCTCAATCTTCCTAATTTGTCGTTATTTTAAAATAACCAATCAAAACACAGTTGGAAAAATTCAAACAGTAAGATGTAGAGAGTAAACAGTGGAAAGTCTCCTTCAAACCCACCCCCACTCCAATCCTTTTCTACTCCTTAGAGCTAAATGCTGCCAACAGTTTGTGTGTTTTCATATATTAACTTTGCCTGTGTGTTTCTAAACAGACACACTTTGTTTTTTACACCAATAAAAAAAAATAATAGATTTAAAATATATAAAGCAAATTGACAGAGGGAATTGGAGAGGGAAGTGTTAGTTTTTATCTAGTATATCTTTTTATTTACAAACACAGAGATAACATAAATGCACAAAATATGAAATTACAGATCAATAAATTACCACAATGTGAGCACCATATAATTACCACCGAGATAAAAGAAATAGAATATTGTCAGTTCTCCTCCTAATCACTTCCCCCTTTTCCCCCAAAGGTAAGCACCATCTTGACTTCTAACAATGTTCTCCATTTTGATTTCAAGTAAATCAAATTATACAATACACTTTTTTTTTTTTAACATGGCTTCTTTGGTTCACAATGTTTGTGAGGTTCATCCATTTATGAAGGTTGCTGGAAACAGAATTCCATTTTATGAATATACCATAATTTATCCATCCATTCTGTTGGACTCTTGGATTACTTCCAGTGTTTGGCAATTATAAGAATTAAATTATAGGGTTTTTTGTTTGTTTGTTTTTTGTTCTTTGTAGTTCTGCTCCTGGCTGAGATATCTTTGTCAGGTTTTGGTACCAAGGTCTAGAGCATTCATAAAATGATTTGGAAAGTAGAGTTTGTGTGAGATTGCTATTGTTTCTTCCTTCTATATTTGGTAGATTTCATTAGTAAAGACTTCATAGGTGGAGTTGTCTTTGGGGGATGTTTTGTAAATATGGAGTCAAGTCCTTCCAAATTAAAGAACTTTTCAGGTTTTCAGGTTCTTGAAAATTAGTTTTGCTAAAATATTCTGAAAAGTGTCTCATTTTATCTAAAGTTTCTAATGTATTGCCTTTAACTTGTTCATTTTTAATGTTTTGATCATCAGTAATGGTGTTACCTTTTTCATTCTGTTATAGATTATTTATACATTCTCTTTTTTTGTCTTGAGGCTTTGGCTCTTACTATATTACGTATTTCTTTCATTTCTTTAATCTCTGTTATTATCTTTATTCCTTTTTTCATCTACTTTTTAAAAGGAGTAATTTGCTTTCTTTTAAAATAATTTCTTAAAACAGATGCTTAGGTAACTGATTTTTAGTCTTTTTTCTTTTTTAATATATGAATTTAGGCTATTTTCATTTAAGCATGAATTTGGTTCATTTTATATATTTTATTTCATCATCAGTGACTTAAAAATATGTTCTAATTTCCATTGTAATTTCTTGTTTGATCTATGGGTATTTAGTGGTGCATTTCTTAATTTCCATACATTTGGATATTTTATAGTTACTTTTTGTTGTCAATTTCTTGTTTAATTGCACTGTGGTCTGAGAACTTTAAAATATGTTAAGACTTGTTTATAACCCAACATAGGGGCAAATTTGTAATTGTTCTGGTATATACTTGAAAAAATATGTGTATTCAGCAGATGTTAGATCAATGCCCTATATATGTCAACTAGTTCAATTGTGTTAATCATCTTGTTTCAACTATTTTATATCTGTATTGATTTCTGTTTTCTTTGTCTATCAATAATTGAAAAGGTTGTATGAAAAGTTTCCACTATGTGAATTTGTTTATTTCTCCTTGATATTCTGTCAATTTGCTTTATATATTTTAAATCTATTATTTTCAGCTTCCACAAATTTAAATATGCTATATATTTTTTCAGGGTAATTCATATTCGTGAATTTTATCATCATGAGTAGTCTCTTTTGCAATGCTTCTTGCCTTAAAGTCAACTTTTTTTCTGACAGTAATAGTGTTAGAGCAACTTCCTTTTGGTTAGGTTTCCATTTTATATCTTTGTCCATTGTTTTTCTTTCATTCTTTTCAATTCCCTTAGATTTTAGATGTTTCTCTTATACACAGAAAAAATTGCTTTAAAAATCCAGTCTAGCAATCTTTGTCTTTTAATTAGAATATCACAGAGACTCCAATTTTATACGTTTCACCATCCTGCTCTACTCATTTTGTCTCATACTGTTTTCTGTATTTCCTGTTCTTTTATTTCTTTGACTGTTTTGGAAATTTGCTTCTTAGTACACTAATTCCCTATTTAGCTATGTCTAATTTATGCTATTCAAAACATCCATTAAATTCTTAATTTCAGTAATGGCATTTTTTAGTTCTAGAATTTTCATTTCATAACTTTGGTCCTTTTTACAGTTTCGATTTCACTGTCAAAATTTTCGATCTTTTATCTCTTTGAACATATTAATTTATTAATGTAGTTATTTTAAAGTCTGTGTCTGGTAAATCCATTACCTGGAATATCTGTGAATCTATTTCTCTTGTCTATTATTCCTCCTGGTTTTCAACCACATTATCTTTTTTGTTTTTTCCATCCGCCTGATTATTTTTGGAGTGTCAGACATTACATACGAAACATACTAGAACTAATTCAAGGCCTGTGGTGATGTCACCTTCCTCTAAAGAGGATTTGCATTTGCTTCTGGAGGTGAAGAGGGACACTAGCCATCCCAGGTCACTTTAGTCCAACGAGAAGGGTGGAATGACTCGAAGTGAGTCTTCCATCCTCATGAGGACTCGACTCTTGCTAGTTCACTCTTCTCCTAGGGCACACTCCTTCAGTTTCTCTACCCAGAGTATATAGTATTTAATTAGGCTCCCTACTATGGAGTTTTTCTCCTGATAAACTTGTGAGGCTCTGCCAAGTTCTGCTCAGTTTCTCATCCACCTGTTCCTGAGTAAGCAGATGTCTCTCACGGGAGAACTGCCCTGACATCTCCTTGTCTCTGGGTTTTCTTTGCTTAGATCTCGGTCTTGTAATTCTTCACTATATAGCTAGCAGATTTTTAAAAAGTGCGTAGCTTTTCTAGCTGTTGTCAGCAAAGTTCACCTCTATTACCTGGTATTTAATTTGGGAAGCAGAAGAGCTGCTTTTAAAAAATAGGACATTATATCTCGCGGGGCAGGAGCAGCAGTAGCCTTCCCATTCATGGGTTGATGCCACTGCTGTTTTTCTCTGTCACTCCTAGGTGAGGTGCAGCAGGATGGAACTTCTAGACCATATTCCATTCTAAACTCACTTCCCGTTTCAGGGCCGTAAAGCATCTTAATCACAGTCTCGCTCCCCAAGTGCCTTAGTTGCACCTTGCCAGTGTGAATCTGTCCCTGTGCCTCATACCCTCATCCCTTCCAGAGATGGAATTACGGAGTTGTGTTCATCAATGGGCGTAACCTTGGGCGATATTGGTATATTGGACCTCAGGAAACACTTTACCTCCCTGGTGTTTGGCTTCATCCAGAAGACAATGAGGTGAGTCATCCCTACCCTGCCTTAATGCCTCATAAACCTTCAGCTCTGCCTTCATCCTCAGGATGTAAATTTCAGCGTCTTTCCCATCCTGTACCGAAAAGGCTTTCCCTTTCTTACTGTCAACCTTTCTTTTCTTCCCAGATCATCGTGTTTGAGAAAATAATGAGTGGCTTAGACATCCAATCAAAGGACAAACCCAAGCTGTAGGACCCTGTGTTAACACATTTCTTAAATTATTGGAGTCCACCTACAGCTGGATTTTCAAGAAGATTTACGTCAAGAATATCAAACACAGTACTGCCTACAATTGCAAAAATATGAAAATAACATGAAAAATCAACAGTAGGAGACTTTTTATACAAATTACAGTATACCCGTATGATGGCTATTTTTTTTTAGAAAAGCTTTAAAAAGTCTTCAAAATCTTTAATGACTTTTTAATTCAGTAAAAAGGCTTATTTCTTAGCAGCTTCTTATTGTCTAATCAAATGGGCCTTTAGGTAAATATGAATAAAATCAAATCAAACTTTATTTCTGCCTCACCATACTCAGTTGGGAGGAAGGGTAGGGTTTCCAGGTTAGAGGAGAGTAAGGCTTACCGATGTCTACGTCCCAGAGAGAGTTTTGCAAACTCCTGGTATGTGTGTGTGTGTGTGTGTGTGTGTGTGTGTGTGTGTGTGTGTGTCTAGGGAGGAGATTCTGGAGGGGCAACAAAATGTGTCTCTAGGCATTGCCTGTAGCCTGTGTATCTCTGAGGAGGGCTGAAGGGCCAGATCCAAAGAAAGAAAGAACAGCAGTTTTGTTCTTTGGTTTCAACATGTGTGACAGCAAAGCCTGGCCTGGATTACATGCTTTCCGGTATCTTACTGCTTCTTGGCTATCTGGGTGTACTCAAGGCTTTTACTGATAGTGGACAGGGATTAGTGAATAACCAACCAACCTCTCAAATGACACAATTCGAAACCAGCCACATTCAGGTAATTAAAGCATATCACCTGGCCTAAATACAAACCATTGCACTATAACAAAATCTTATCACCTTGTAAAATGTAGTACCTATGTCTTCAAGTAATTTAGGGAGTAAACTGTTGTCCAGAGGGAGGAAGGAAACTTCCTGTTTTGGATGAGAACAAAAGAGTCAGATTATCTTCTCTCCCACTAATTTGAATGACTGTCTCATTGAAGGAGGATTCTATCATCTACCTACATTTCCTACATAAAACTCCATTTTCTGGGGCCCTAGTCTCAAATCCATGAACTCTATGACCTCTATGGAACTGTAGAGTAAGGGAGAAAAGCAGAATAATAATCGTGATAATCATGACTATATATTATATTTCAGATGTAACATATACAGTTTCTGAAGTTAACAACAACCAGGCAACATATCCATTTTATAGATGGGGAAGACCAAGGCTCAAAGAAGTATTTGTATATATGTCTCTGATATGTGCCTCCTCTTTTGCTATTATATCACAGTTCCATACCCATGTCAGTTTTTTCCAAAGAATTCAGGAATGCTATTCAAAGATGTAATACCTTCAGTGTGCTTAGAGAAAAAAGCTCACAGCTTAGAATTCTTTATCCAGCAAAGCACTGTTTCAAGAAAAGCAAAACTCAGGAAAACAAAATTCAGAACTTGTAGACAAACAAAAGTCAAGAGAGTATATCCTCAAAAGATCCATGGCAAAGGAAATTCTAAAGCAGCCTTTTCAACTGGAGTTCCCTAAGAAAAGTAAATCCTCCAGAAATTGTTTTCAATGATTCATTTCTTATTGTGCCATTCCACATGCATATCAGAGAAGCTAGCTCATTATTAATTAATTATGGATGCCTTAGGGCATCACGGCTTAGTTCTCTCAGATAATACAAGAGAATGTATTGCAAGCAGAAGGAAAATGATCCCAGATAGAAGGGCTGTGATTCAAGGGGATGTGGAGCAAAAGAAGGATGCTGAAAAGTGTGTAAATGTAAACAATCATTAACTCAATAAAAATAGCACTAATGTCTAACTTGAGGGTAAAATCAATATAGAATTGTAAGACAAAATGTGTATGTTGGGTGTAATTTAAAGTTACCATAGTGCTCAGATATTAACTTTAGACTTAAATATGCATGTTAATAAACTTAGCATAACTGTTAAAAGAATATTGACTTCATAACGGTGAATTTGCCTACTTAATTAATTTTAACTTTATAACCCCCACATTAATATTCTGGGCACTTTTCTGGTCATTTGTGCACATGCATAGAGTGGCAGAAAATTTGACTTGTCTGAAATAGAGTCCAAAGCAATGCTCTGCTGTCTTGCTTTAGCTCTCATGCTGTAAACACGTGTCCTTTTCATGGTGTATTTGGTGACATGTTTCTTACATTTTTGTGCTTTCTGTTGGTGATTTTGCTCTTTAAAATCGCCTCCAACCATAGTGCTGAAGTGTGGTCTAGCGTTCCTAAGTGCAAGAAGGCTTGTGGGGAATCGTTCATGTGTGATATGCTTCCTGCAGGCATTTTGTGCTGTTCAATGATAATGAATCAACAATATACATTAAGTAATGTGTCTTCAAACAGAAACATACATAAAACAAGGTTATGTATTTGTTGGTTGGCAAAATATTGGGACCAGAGGCTCAAAGGAACCCAACCCTGTATTTCCTCAAGGAGCAAGAGTGTTAGTATCCACAAGAATAGTATTTGTCTTCACTACCTCAGTGGTCATGGCAATTCTGTAGAACACATCTACCACAGATTAAACAATTGACTGTACCTAGCACTCACAACTTTCAAAAACTATTCAAAAATAGAATGATAATAAATGACAAATCTCTAACCACTGAAAGGCAAAAAGGGAGAAGACAGAATTAGAAAAATCAGTACAAGTAGAAAGCACATACTGAAATTGTAGAAATAAATATAAATATATCAGCAAAGTCAATACATTTAAGTGGACTACGCCTTCTAATTAAAAGGCAAAACTTGTCAGGCTAGATTTTTTAAAAAACTAAATATATGAGTTTTACAAAAGAGATATCTTTAACATAAGGGCAAAAAATGATTGAAAGGATTAAAAAAATATGCCATGCAAATTCTAACCAAAGAATGCTGGGGTAGCTATATTAATTTCAGGCAAATAGACTTAAAGGCAAAAGGTGTTGCACATATACAGCTACTAATAGTGATAAAAAGTTCAGTTCACAAGCAAGATATAATAATTGTACATTCTTAACAATTCAGCCCCCAAATAGATAAGCAACTATTTCCAGATCTATAACTAGAAATGGACAAATAGAAGTACTTTACATTTACAAAAATTTTTCTGCTTTAAAAATTGAGATATAATTCCTATATTATCAAATTCACTATTTTAAAGTTTACAGCTCAGTGGCTTTTAGTATATTCATAACGTTATACAGCCATCACTACTATCTAATTCTGGAATATTTAATCACTCCCTAAAGAAACTCTATACACATTAGCAGGCACTCTCCATTCTCTTCTCCCTCCAGCCCCTGGAAATCACTAATTTACTTTCTGTCTCTATGAATTTACCTATTTTGGACATTTCAAATCAATGGAATCCACAGACTGCTCCTTCCCCCGACCCTCCCCCCAGTTCCATGGATAGTCCAACCCAACCCCCGCATCCTACTCCCCCCCCAGACCAGCACCGCCCAACCCAATAGCATCACTGCACCACTGTCACACTCATCTACTGCACAACTACACCCTTCCACCTTATCTTAGATTTTTGCCCATATGAGCATCAGCTCACCACACTCTACTCCCTTTCTGTCTCCTGTAAACCAGTCTTCCAGACTCTGGCTCTGTGAGTCTGTTCAATTTGCTTAACTCATATCAGTGAGGTTATGTAATATTTGTCCTTCAGTGCCTGGCTTACTTAACTCAACATAAGGTCTTCAAGATTCATCCATGCTACCCACTGTGTTAATACTGCATTCCTTCTTACAGGTGAGTAATCATACAATATATGGCTTCTTTCATTTAGCCTGTTTTCAAGGTTCATCCACCATGTTATAGCATATATCAATACTTCATTCCATTTTATGGCTGAGTAATACTCTATTGTATGGGTATGCCATATTTTGTTTATCCATTCATCAGTTGATGGATATTTGGATTGTTTCTACTTGTTGGCTATTATGAATAATGTTGCTATGAACATTCATGCACAAGTTTTTTGTGTGAACATATGTTTTTATTTCTCTTGGGCAAATACCTAAGAGTGGAATTGCTGGGTCATATGGTGGTAACTCTATGTTTAACCTTTTGAGGAACCACCAAACTGTTTTCCAGACAGGCTGCACCATTTTACATTCCCAGCAGCAGTGTAGGAGAGTTCCAATTTCTCCACATCCTTACCAACACTTATTGTTATCTGTCTTTTTTATTATAGCCATCATAGTGGTATAAAATACTATCTCTTGGCTTTGATTTGCATTTCCTTACAAATTTGTTCTCTCAAATGTTGAATCTAGAAATGTAGCAATAGAATAATGTAATTGGATTTCATCTCTGAATTTTCATCTGCATGTCAGCTGTTATTGGGCACAGAGTAGGAGAACAGTTTCTTTCAGCAGGCACCATGTAAGAATAACTTTTCCTCTTAAGGCATGTCAATGTGTTTGCTTCTCCATTAAGTTCAAACAAACAATTGATTGCTTGTAAGTCCTCCCATGTTGCTATTTTTATCTGCAAAGTATGGTATTAAGGCTTTCTTTTGCTCTAATGTTTTTAAAATCATAGATTAGCTGCCATTCAACCTCTCTGAACATCTTGCATAAAGTATATGGACAAGAAAGCTTCAAAATATCTTGCATGTCATGGAATTTGTTTTTGGTAGAAGAATGCTTACCTTATACTTGGTTGAAATTATTTTCTAAACACAGCGCTGAAGATTGTGAATGAAACATCATGCATTTGCAGAATTCCTAAATCATTCATAGCCTTAGCCATGTTTGTTCTTTGCCCGTAACAATTGTATGACAGTTTTATTTCCTCATTTTTCATTTTATATATTTCTTAGTTTGCTATGCAAAACTCAGAGATCATGGCAGCAAAGTAAAGAAGAAGCATAGTTATGTTCATCAGTAATCTACCATATTGCCAAATTTTAAAAAAGATTTCTATTTGTTTTTGCACATCCATATATACAAAGTAGATGGTCAAGAAATGGAAACAGCCCATTTAATAAATATCACTGGCCATTTGGCGCAACAAAATATAATTCAGGAAAAAGGGTCTTAATAACATGTTCTACAGGAGGAAATTTTCACCTCGGATTCATACTTGGGCAGATTTAAAAAATCCCTAGGAGTTGAAAAAGTGTGGAAAATAGCAGGATATAATAATCATTTTGACAGACTTTTTATTTAGCCACCAAAGACTCAAAGCTATAACAAACTGTCTTCTTAAAACATTACTATAAAATCTGTTCTTTTGAAGTTTAACTGGTGAGAACAAAATGTGCCTAATTTTTCTTTAACACTTCCATCTTTTGTTCATACATTTTAAAAGTTCTTTATTCTATCTGACTGAAAATTTATCATAAGTGTTGAAAATAATTTTGGAGATTTTCCTCCTCATGAAATTTTAAGGTGGCGAAAATTCCCAAATAGGACTTTTTCTTCAAAGACTCATGACATGAATGAAATTAAATAATAAAATTAAATTCAGTTAAGGTATGATGCATAATGTTATGAATGGTATACATCAAACAATCCTAAAAAGATTAAAATTGTGATATAATCTTTGTAAATATTCTTTAATTATTTATATTTTAAATGCATATTATATAAATACATAAAGCTTATATATTCATGTAATATATATTTCTAAATATTTTATATTTTTTAAATTATATATTATATATATATATTTGTTGGCTCAAAAAGGATATCATAGTCTTCCTAAAGTTATATAGCTAAAGTATCCTCTTAATAGTCATATTAACTATCAATCTATTGATAGTTTTCACAATAATCTTTAATCATTGCTTTATTTTATTTAATTTACTGATGAAATGATGAAGTTTCACTTCAGGTTACATCTCTGAAAGTGAATATTCAGATATTAAACAATAAATTCAAATGACATGCCTGGTTCCCATTTCTGACATCGTTACACTGCTTATATTTGAAATTAACCTAAGAGATCTCACAATCCCTGAGCATGCAGAAAATCAGGAATGCCTTAGATGGCTACATATGTTCTTGCCTTCCCATCTGCCTCACCTTCTCAAGTATATTGCTCCAGAAACTCTCCATGTCTCTCCTACTTAGTTAATTTCCACTCTCTACGAACCACTATCAGTATGCAAACATGCTTTGGGCTCTCCCATCCAGAATCAAAATCAAAATAAAATACCACTCTTGACTCAACTCCCTCTTCTGCCACCAGTACTGTCCCATTGATTCCGCAACCCCTACCCACCCGCTTCTCACAAGTCTTGAATAAATTATCTATATTCACTGTCTTTATTCCAGTCAGGCTTCCCCAACCCCCCACCTCCTCCAAAACTTCCTGTGTTAAGTTCACTGATGACCTCTATGTTACTAAATCCACTGGTCAATCCTCGATCTCTCTTTAACGTTGACCTGGCTGGACCATTTAACACAGCTGATCGCCCCCTTCTTCCTAGGCAACTTTTCTCTCTTTCATGTCCAGGACACCTGACCTCATTAGTTTTCCTCCTACCTCACTGGCTGCTCCTTTCTAATTCACAATTGTCTGTTCCTTCTCTTTTTTGACCCTATTGGTTTTTTAATGTTGGACACCGCAGTGCTCGTTGCTGGTCCTCTTTCTTTGTCCACACTTCATTGGTGATCTCACCCAGGTTTCCTGGCTAGAAATGCCAACTCTGTCAACTCCTAAATTTATATCTCCATCCCAGATCTCTCTCCTGAACTCCAGGCTGCTACACTCAACAGCCTCCATGACATCTCCACTTGGAAATCTCATAGACAGCTCAAACCCAACAAGTCTCCCTTAAGCTCCTGATCTGCCCCCACAAACCCATTCCTCACACAGCCTCCTCTCAAGAAATGGAAACTTCCAGTTTCTTACGCCCAACATGTTGGAGTTGTTCTTGACTCTTGTTTATTTCTCTTACCCCACAAATAATCCAAAAGTCCCAGCAATCCTCTTGACTCTGCCTTCAAAATATTTCCAGAAATCCACCTCCTTTGCTACCATCTTTGCGTGAACCAACATCATCTCTCCCACCAGTTACCTCAATAGCCTCCTATTTGCTCTCCTTTCTCCCACTCTTGCCCATCCCCAGCTATTTTCAACACAGAGGCCACAGTGATCCTTCTAAAGTGTAACTGACATGTCAAAAGCCTGCAACACCTCCCCATTTCATTCAGAGTAAAAGCCCTGCCCCTAAAGCCCCTGCTCCATCAGACCTTTTATTTCTCTGACCTCATGGCCTCACGCCTCTCCTACCATGCTGTTCTTGCCGTTCTCATTCTCGAACACTCCAATGATATTCCTCCCTCATGACCTTCACCCAGCTGGTCTCTCAGCTCTGATGGCTCTTCCTCTGGGTATCTTCATTCCTGGCAGCTCCCTCCCCAATTCCAGGTCTTTGCTCAATTCACATCTTCTCTATAAGACCTTTCTCTTCAGCCTTCCCCCAGCCATCCGCCACACTTCCAACACTCCTGTGGCAGTTTGATAGTATTTATGAATTCCAAAAAGAGATATAAATTATGTTTGTAAACTGGTCTGTTCTTCTGGGTGTGATACCCTTTGTATTAAATTCAAAGCCTAAGATTAGGGCTTTGATTCAACCATGTTATTAGGGCATGCAGAGTTGAGTCTCTGCCCCCTTGGTGGGCTACATAAATGGATACTCAATCAAGGAGACAGAAAAAAGAAAACAGAGGAAGAGAGACAGCTCCATAGACATGGAAGAGGCCCCAGAGAGAAGTGAGCCATTCACCTGATAGTTTGCAGCTGAAGAGACCAGACCAGCTAAGAAGGCCCAGAAAGAAACTAGCCCTCCAGCCTACAGCTGAGATCAGAAGAAGCTGGGCCCATGGAGCCTTAAGAGAGAGAAGAAGGCTGAACCCTCACAGATGTTACCCGCCATCTTGCTCCAAAACATGGCAACAGACTTTGGTGAGGAAGTACCTTTTATGGTACCCTCAGTTGGACTCTTCAGGGCCTTGAAACTGTAAGCTTTTACCTCAAATAAATACCCTTTATAAAAGCCAACAGATTTCTGGTACTTTGCATCAGCACCCCTTTGGCTGACTAATATACCTCCTTACCTTATCTACTTTTTATTTTTGCTATGGAGCTTATTACCTTTGAACTTACTCTAAAATTAATTATTTGTTGTGCTGATTGTGTTGCATCTCTCCCACAGCTAGAATATAAATTTCAAAATAGCCTATTTTGTCCAAGCACCTCAAATATACTCCCAAGCACCAAGAACAGTGTGTGGTATATAGTAGGTGGTCATTAAAAATTTGTTGGCTATTTTTGAGCAAATAAAATATTGTCAAATTAGACCTTGGGCTATTCAGCCTTCCAAAGGCAGAGGCTGCAGCTGAAAAGTGATATTTTTGTACCACTAAGGCCAAAGATGCCTGAGTCACATGGCCCCCTGCCAGTCCAACTAATGCATCTTTTGGGCTAAGAAGCCTTGTCTACCTATCTTGACTTAAATCTGTTTTCCCTTTCCTTTTTCCAGGTCCAAAGTCTCCTTCTTTGCTACTTTTCTCTGCCAAGGATTCAGACTACCCCCATTTATTCCCAGAAATTCCCCCCATGTTCTTAATTTCTTTGCTCAAGATGCCTGGCAACTTGTCAGTCATACTAAGGCTTTCTCATGTAACCCTGAACAAAGGAGCAGGCAAGGGTCAATGAGGATGATTGGTCAGAGATGTCAGTCTAGAACGGGACAGTGAGGAGGACGGCATTGTATCTTGGTCTAGGGGCCCAAGTGACTGGACTATCAGAGAAGCCACATTTTGCATTTTATCCTCATGACTTTAGGAGAGATTTGCATCAAATGCTTTCCTAAAATTCACATGCACTATAGTTGAGGCATTAGCACGGTGCCCTCAAAAATAAGTTATATGAATGAATGAACAACAGATCAATAGACCTGTTAGCATTAAAAATAAAAACAGCAAGTGAGACTAGTTTTGATGTGTTCTTTTTCTTTAGTGAAGCCACTATGCTGATCTGAAGTGATTGCAGCTCCCCCTATCTTCATGTACTTTTCCCCATTTCCTCTTGATTCTGCCATATGCAAGCATTCTCAAGGAGGGAACCAGCTCTCTGGGCCTGCTGAAGTTCTGACCTAGAGTGGCAGCCTGAGGGTATCAACAGGCCTTTATGCTTTAGAAGCATTTCCTGTATTCTTTAAACCAGAACGCTTAACCCCATCTAGGCTCTTGTGTATCACCCAACCCAAGTCCCTGGCCAGGCCTGCTTTGTTTGAATCACTACCATGCCAGTTCATGGCATGGTGGCTCCTTTTTCCAGGGAATTGGGTGTTTTCAAGGTCTGCTTGGATGAGGATCATTAAACATGTTGCAAAGGGGAAACTGAAGGAGTCTCTTGCTCCTATTTTAAAAAACAAATAGCTCGGCAAAACATGTCTCAGGTGCAACGCTTTCCTTGCAGCACTTGTGCTAGCCATTAAGTCCAGGAGAAGTCAAATTAATCTTGTTCCAAAACTGTGGGTGGGGATGTCTATCTTTCTGGGTTCCCAGAAGGTTAAGGGGTGATTCTTTTTCTTTTTAGCTCTGAGTTATTTACATTTTCACACTGAATAAAAATGGGGGATACAGGGGTGGGCTAGGATTTCAGGGTTTCTTTAGCCCATGTTAACTAGTCTTTGCTAGTATCCTAAAAAGTATGGAGATGCTGGACTCATTTGTATGACTTGAGAAGCCTTGATGTTTAATAGAGTCTACTGCTGCTCAGCAAACAGACCAGGAATGAGGGGGTGACTGTGGGATGTGCTTCTTTGGGATGGGCCCCCTCAGGTAGCAGGGAGCTAACCTTTGACACCCTCTCCATAAGGTCTCCTGGGCTAGCTTTTATCACAATTACACCAAAATTATTTTCATCGGAATCTTAACCATGTTGCAATCATGCTTTTTTTAAATGTAGAAAAGGTGTGGATTTTGGACTGTGTGCTCCAGGGGAGCTACTGCTCTCTCAGAAGTCGTCCCCT
>JAQZBX010011653.1:0-42374 GCA_029593785.1 Cabassous unicinctus | reverse complement strand
AAAAACTGTACACCTAGAGGAACTAGAAAAAGAACAGTGAACTAATCCCAAATCAAGCCAAAGGAAAGAAATAATAAAGATCAGAGCAGAAATAAATGAAATCGAGAACAATAACAAAGAAAAAGACAATAGAGAGAATCAACAAAACCAAAAGTTGCTTCTTCGAGAAGATCAACGAAATCAACAAACCTTAGCTAGACTGACAAAGAAAAAAAGAGCGAAGGCACAAATAAAATCAGAAATGAGAGGGGGAACATTATCACTCACACTGCAGAAAAAAGAGAGATTATAAGAGAATACTACGAACAGTTGTATGCCAAAAAACCAGACAATATAGAGGAGATAGACAAACTCCTAGAAACACATGAAACACCTACACTGACCCTAGAAGAAATAGAAGACATCAACAAAACAATCACAAGTGAAGCGATTGTAAGAGTCATCAAAAACCTCCCAAAAATATAAAGCCCAGGACCAGATGCTTCACAAGTGAATTTTACCAGTCATTCATAGATGATCTAATACCAATCTTGCTCAAGCTCTTCAAAAAAACTGAAGAAGAAAGAACACTACCAAACTCATTCTATGAAGCCAACATGACCCTAATACTAGATAAAGATACTATGAAAAAAGAAAATCATAGACCCAATATCTCTAATGAATAAAGATGCAAAAATCCTAAACAAAATACTTGTAATCAGAATCCAAAAGGACATTTAAAAATTATATACCACGATCAAGTGGGTTTTATCCCAGATATGCAAGAGTGGTTTGACACAAGAAAATCAAATAATGTAATAAACCACATTGATAAACTGAAGAAGAAAAATCACATGATCCTCTCAATTGATGCAGAAAAGGCATAAGACAAAATACAGCACACTTTCTTGATAAAAACACCCAAAAGATAAGAATAGAAGAAAGCTTTCTCAATATAGTAAAGTGATAGATGAAAAACCTACAGCTAGCATGTACTCAATGCTGAAAGACTAAAAGCTTTCGCAGTGATATCAGGAACAAGACAATGATGCTCACTGTCACCCTTGTTATTCAATATTGTGCTAGAGGGTCTAGCTAGAACAATTAGGCTAGATAAAGAAATAAAAGGCATCCAAATAGGAAAGGAAGAAGTAAAATTTTCACTATTTTCTGATGATATGATCCTATATCTAAAATCTCCTGAAAAACCACAACAAAGCTACTAGAACTAAAAGAAGAGTTCAGCAAAGTGGTGGGATGCAAGACTAATATGCAAAAATCAACAGTGTTACTATACACTACTGATGTGCAATCTGAAGAAGAAGTCAGAAAAAAATCCATTTACAATAGCAACTAAAACAGTAAAATATTTAGGAATAAACTTAACCACGGACATAAAGGACCAGTATTCAGAAAACTTTGCTAAAAGAAACTGAAGAAGACTTAAACAAATGGATGGACAGTGCATGTTCATGGATTGGAAGACTAAATATCATTACGATGTCAATTCTACCCTATCTGATTTAGGGATTCAACACAATACCAATAAAAATCCCAACAGCGTTTTTTGCAGAAATGGGAAAACCAATTATCAAATTTATTTGGAAGAGTAAGGGGCCCTGAATAAGCAAAAAGATCTTTAAAAAGAAGAGCGAAGTTGGAGGACTCTCACTTCCATACTTTAAAGCATATTACTTAGCCACAGTGGTTGAAAAAAAAAAAAAAATAGCATGGCACTAGCATAAAGACAGACACATTGACCAACGGAACCAAATCGAGAACTCAGAAATAGACCCTCACATCCATGGTCAAGTGATTTTTGACAAGCCTGTCAAGCCCTCCCAGCTGGGCCAGAACAGTTTATTCAACAAATGGTGCTGGGAGAACTGGATATCCATATCCAAAAGAAAGAAAGAAGACCCCTATCTCACACCTTATACAAACATTAAGTCAAAATGGATAGAGTACCTAAATAAAAAAGGGACAACCATAAAACTCCTAGAAGAAAATGTAGGAAAACACTTCAAGATCTTGTGGTAAGCGGCAGTTTCCTAAACCTTACACCAAAGCACAAGCAATAAAAGAAAAAATAGATAAATGGGACCTCCTCAAAATTAAACAATTTTGCACCTTAAAGACTTTGTCAAAAGGGTGAAAAGGCAGCCAACTCAATGGGAGAAAATATTTGGCAATCACATAGCCAAAGAGATCATACAACTCAACAATAAAAAGACAAACTCCCCAGTTGAAAAATGGGCAAAAGACTAGAAAAGACAATTGTCCAAAGAAGAAATACAAATGGCAATGAAACACATTAAAAATTGTTCAATATCACTAGCTATTAGGGAAATGCAAATCGAAACTATAATGAGATATCATTTCACACCTATTAGAATGGCAAGTATTAAAGTCAGAAAACTGTAAATATTGGAGAGGATGTGGAGAGGTAGGAACGCTTATTCACTGTTAGTGGGAATGTAGAATGGTACAGCCACTGTGGAGGACTGTTTGGCAGTTCCTAAGCAAGTTGAATATAGACTTGCCATGGGACCTAGCAATACCATTTCTAGGTATATACCCAGAAGAACTGAGAGCAGAAACACATACAGACATCTGCACACCGATGTTCATATGGCGTTACTGACAATGCCAAAAGCTGGAAACAATCCAGGTGTCTATCAACTAATGAATGGATAAACAAATTGTGGTGTATACACACGATGGATTATTATGCTGCAGTAAAAAGAAATGAAGTAGTGTAGCATATGACAACATGGATGAACCTGGAGGACATTATGTAGAATGAAGCAGGCTAGACACAAAAGGACAAATAGTGTATGACTGCACTATTATGAACTAAATATATTGTGTAAACTCCTGGAATTAATAATTAGAATATAGGTCACCAGAAAATAGAAGAAGGGTAGAGAAAGAAAAGCTGAGGGTTAATCAGTGCAGAACTGGTAAAAAGGCTGTTTGTAAATCTTTGGAAATGAATAGAAATGGTAAGAGCATATCATGGTGTTTGTAACTAGCAAAGCTATTATATGGGTATAACAGTGGATGAAAGGTCATGTACATTACTAGAAGGGAAGCTAAAAACTATAACATGGGATGGTATAAGATAGTAAAACCTCATGTAAAACATGAATATGGGTGATATTGCATATATAAGACTGCTTTTACAAAATAGAAATACAAATATACTAGAGAGAAGGAAAAAGAATCACAGCTATGTACGGCAGGGGAAGCATAGAGAGATTGAGAGGTGATGAGTTTTGTTTGGTTGGTTTTTGTTTATTATTATTATTATTATTATAATGAAAGTGCCCTAAGAATGACTGAAGTGATAATGCAGAAATAGGTGATTACACCAAATATCATTGATTGTACACTTTGGGTGGATTTATGCTTTATAAGTATCAATAAAATTAATTTGCTGGGGAAAAAAAAGTCCTATTTTACAATGGGTTCACACCCACAGGAATGGATTAAGAACATGTTTTTCTGGGGTACAAGCTACCTCAATGTGTCTCAGGGGTCCCCAAGACCACTCACACATGTGATTATTCATGAGAAGGACTCTTGGAACTCAGCATATAGTTTTACTCATGACTAAGGTTTATTATAGGGAAAGGATACATGACAGGATTAGCAAGAAAAAAACACAGGCAAAGTCTGAAGAAATCCATGCACAGGCTTCTGATGCTCTCGCCCTTCTGTGAGGAGATACATTGAGCATGCTCTTTGTTCCAACAGCAAAAAAATTCAATGTGTGCAATGTTTCTGCTCAAGAAAGCTCAATGCGTGTGGTGGCTTGGGTTATGTACCCCAAATGGAGACATGTTCTTAGTCTCAATCCACATTTCTGTGGGTGTGAACCCCCTATAAATAGAATCTGTTGAAGGTGCTGTTTTAAATTAAGGTATGGCCCAACTGAATGAGGTTGGGTCATAATCTGGATTACTAGAATTGCTTTACAAACGGAAGAAATTCAGAAACAGCGAAAGAAAGCCACTGGAGGAGCTGGGAGTCAGGGAGGAGCTAGAAGCTGAAAGTAAACAAAACCCAGAAGAGAAAAGAGAGGACATCACCATGTTACAGGAAAGCCCAGGAACCCAGGGATCACTACCAGCCAGAACACTATTGATCCCAGGAGGAAGCAAGCCTTTCAGCTTCTGAAACTGTGAGTCAATAAATTCCTGTTGTAAACCAGCTCATTGTGTGGTATTTGTCACGGCAGCCTGGAAATCAAGACAATGCCCCCAAGGTTTTTATTGGTGGCTGCTGATGTCGATAACCTCTGCCTAGCAACTACCAGAATTCCAGACTCCCAGAAGGAAAGCAGGTGTACAGCGTGAATCACATTGTTTGCACAAATAATCTAGGTACAGTGAACCACTCTTATTAGAGAAGTGGTCCACTGTGTCAAGTTCCCAGATGCCAGCCCAGGGTCAACCTTGCAAGCAGGCCCTTCTAAAGACAGCAGCCTCAGGCCTGCTTTGTTAACTCTTTTCTGCCTGATCTCCCTCACCCTGAAACACCTTCCTTTTCTATTCGTGTGGCTTTGTAGGGTAGAAAAATAATGTCTCGGGAAAATTCTACCCCTCCCCCACATTAAGAATTTTCATTGCTCTCTAGTAGTTGAGCCCTGTAAGCTGTGCGTTTCATCACAGGATTAACTGCCACAGGCCAAAAAGCTGTAATTATTTAAATCTAGGTTCTTAAAATAAGAGTAGGTGAGGGAAGCGGAAGTGGCTCAGTCGATAGAGCCCCCATTTACCATATGGGAGGCCCCAGGTTTGCTTCCCGGGGCCTCCTTGTGAGGGCAGGCCGGCCCGCGCAGCCTAGTGGGCTGATGCAGCGGGACCTCACAACAGGAAGCGGGTGTGGCTCAACTGATAGAGCCCCCGTTTACCATGTGTGAGGCCCCGGGTTCGCTTCCCGGGGCCTCCTTGTGAGGGCAGGCCGGCCCCCGCGGCACGATGGGCTGATGCAGCAGGACCTCACAGCGAGGGGAAGATAAGCAGACACGGAGAAGACACACAGCGAATGGACACAGCAAGCACAAGCAGCAAGGGGGGGATAAATAAATAAATAAAAATAAATCTTTAAAAAAATAAAAAAAAGAGTAGGTGAGTATAAAGGTAATTTTTATAAATTATATTTTATAACAACTTTATCTGGAGGCCTTTATCTAAAAAAGAGATCACGGATAGATAAGTCCTCTATGATCACCCCCAGTGACTGCTCTAAGATCTGTGATGGCTGGCTCCACCTCTTTTGTTCCTCTGCTAGTAGGAATGTGAGCTTGTGGATGCTGAGCTGAGTTCAGGGACCAAGAGAGTCCAATGCTTGGAAGCCTTTCTTAAAGGGAATAGCATCAAGTTCTTGCTGAGCAGTGATTTAACCTGTGAGAATAAAAGACTTGTGGCACTGTAGAAATGTAGCTTCCTTGACAATTCTAGCAGGACTTCCCTACATAAAACCGTAAGGATCCCAAGGGACAAAGCAAAGTCACAAGATACACTGATTTTCATTCCAGCAAAGGTGTGTGTGTGTGCACGTGTATGCACGTGTGTAATCCTCTTCCACCAATATGAAATCTACCTGCAACACTGTTGTTTCTTATCACTCATTAGTGCAACAGCTCCACTCTTACTCTCTTCTCCTATCCTACTTCAAAAAAAATTTTTTTTAATAGCATAGGAATAGTTCACAGAAACGGATAATTCAAAAGACATCCAAAGCAGATAGGTATTTCAGAAGCAACTAGGCTGAGTGCTAGCACTTTATAGCTGTAAATCACATCATAAATCTTTATGATTCAGAGAACTTGAAAGAAATTATCATGGCTTTATCTGAATCATAAGAACAGAATAAATGCCTTCAGAGAAATAATTAAAATTACTTTAGTCATCTGCTTCAGTTGTAAATGCAGACAACATTTCAATATCTCCATCTCACTTTAAAAATTCTCCCTGCTTTTTGTTGTAGTTATTATTAAAAACAAGTCAACTCACCACAGTTACAGTTGGTTCCTGGGAAAGAGCCAACCTGGAGGTTCAGGAAAATGCCCTTGGAACAGCTAGATGCCCATCTGTTTGAAACAGGGCAGGAAAGTGTTGCTTCTGACTTTAAAAAGTGAAAAATAAAAATGGTAGTTTGTCTAGAAACCATATATATCTGAATAATTCAATGAAGATTATTTAATATTTGAGTCATATAACATTTCAAGTACCTATCATCAAGTGATAGAGTAATGTAATTCATTTGGTTAGAGCTAAAATATTTTTACTTGAACAATTGTTTCCAAATATTATGGCTAAGGCACCATTTTTCAAACAACATTTCAAATATCCCCTACCATCTGAAGAGTGATGGACAGATTTGAAGTGTTTCTTAGGAGTTAAAAATTGGGACATTATTTATAAACAAAGCCCTCTAGCCCATTTTTTAGAAACACCATTTTTTCCTATTTCATCAAAAATTTCATACAGAGGGGCCCTGGATATGAAAGCACAGGTCACACCAAGTTGTTGGTAGCATCCCTGGGGAGATCCACTCACATCCCTAGAGATGTGCTTGCATCCAAGCTCCCATATGGCAGTGGCTGTGCTGGCATCAGGAAATTTATCAGAGGAGAAGTGGTAACCGAGTGGGAAAAAATATTTTTTAGGCACCTGACAGCACGGCTGTGCAGAAGGTTAAAATTATCAACTGAAACTGTTCTCTCAAACACTGCAATATTTGGAACAAAAGCTTACAGGCACTGCACTCATAAGAAATCCCTTCCAACATGATGTTTCATTTAAATATGCAGTTGGTAAGATAAATGAAAGCTAAATGTGCTAGGATCAACAGGAAAGAATTAAAGCGAGCACAAATTGATCTATACCTCTGAATGATGCAATACAAGAGAATTGCTATTTTGAATTTTTTTTCTTACAGTGTAAGCCAATGTATTTTGAAAGAATACCCCTATCATCTGATTCAAAGCCACCTGGTCTTATCGCTTTAAACCAAAGTCCCTTACCCTTCCCATCCCCACCCTAAAAGCAATCACCAAATACTGCAGCCCCACAATTGAAAGATAATTTGTCCATCCATTAGAAAAGCAGTCACATGTATATTCATCTGAAGAATGGAAAATAAGAAAGCACTGGAGAATTTGCTTACCCAGAAATAAGCTTTTCAGCCTTTTCTTACCCTCCATCCACATTATTATCCTGAACCACTGTGACTTGACAACCGGGGAAGATCTTAGCTGACAGCACAGGGAAAACGCAGCACCAGCTGATGGGCACTGTGGACGGCTTGAAGGGTCGGCTTTACAGAAATGTTGACAGTGCAGTCCTTCCCAGCCAGGAAAGTTCTTGGCCCCAAAACCATCTGCAAAAAGAGAGGAGCTGGGTCACTTTAAGACAGCTGACAAGAAGAACCTATGAAAAATTCTTAAGCAAAGAATTAGGGCACATAGGAGTAATAACACATGTGATTAGAATGTAAAAATAGTATTTTTTAAAAGTCTTCTAGACTTGATAATAACTTTGAAATAATTCATTAACTTTATTTTAAAAAGTCAGCATAGCAACCTATAGTTGTCAAAGTTGCTCAGAGATCCTTTTGTAAGAAGTTGGTGACAATCATTAGGGGGACTACCCATCTTTAGCTTTTACACAGCTTCAATGAAGCCCTTGTGGCAAGTGGACTTTATAGACATAAAGGATTTATAGTTATATAAATAAATATAAATTATTAAATAATAAACATTTTGCATCAACAGTATGTAATTATGAAGGCACAAGCTGGAATACCCACAATGATGCTAATTTTTGCAAAATATTTCAAGTTTGGTACAAAGCAGAACTAAACTTAAAAAAAAACTCAAGGTAAAGTCATATCTCCTAAAAACAAAAAACTATCTTTATGTACTATAATAAAAGATGTTTGAAATAGTAGTAATTTTTGAGATTGATTTACAAGTAATACTGTCTTCGATGAGGAAAACACTAATTTTAGCATCAGACCTCAGGGGCAATAATCTATAGAAAATTCTCAGGGCAATCCTACTTGCAGTGGAAGAAAAGAGTGGCGAGTCATCAATCAGTCCAGCAAATCCTCAAAACAGCAGCAGCTCAAACAAAACAAATCCCCCTCATTTGCACATGTAAAACCCCACTGCATGAAATTTTTGATGGCATAGAGATTCCAACTTATTTCATACATATATGTATATCCCTCATATCCGTGCCCCCTGGTATTCATGCCCTTTTGTAGTCCACTCTCCTTGAATCTGAACTCACTTTCCATGAACAGAATACAGCCAAAGTGACCTTCCAAGGCTAGATCATAAGTGGAATGCATAGGTCTCTTGGAACACCTGCTCTGGGGGATGCCAGCTGCTATCATGTAAGAAGCACAAGCACACTAAGGTCAAAGAATGACAAGGAAGCCCAAGGTTGCCTCATGAAAGGACCTTGTGGAGAAAGATACGCAGCAAGCCCCAGCTGTTCCAGCCACCCCAGCCCAGACACAATACACATAACTGAAGACGCCATCATGGATATCCATCCCAGTCGAGCCTTCAGATGATTTTTGGCTCTAGTCAGCATCTGACTGCAATCACATAAGAGCCCCCTAGTAAACACCACAAAGTCAAGCCCAGGCAACCCAGAGAGCCAAGAAAGATAATGAATAGTTGTTAAAGCCACTACATTCTGGTGTTTTATACAGGAATAGCTATCTGGAATAATATATGTAAAATAGCAGTAAGCAACCTGTTCAGATAGATCTGTATAAATATCAATAAGCAATGCACTCCTAATCTAAAATCATTATTCCCAAGTCTCATTGTGGGACATCTCCAGATTGTCTCCAAAGATTTCTAAAATATTGTGAACTTTTAAACTAATCTTAAAATAAAACTGATTTTAATTGTTCAGTTTGAAAAAGATAAATTATATAACATACAGATCCTTATGAAGGGAATTAAATGAAAAAAATAAAAAATTACACTGGTACATCAATCTTTTATTTTAAAAGGTGGAGTCACCTATCTAAAAGTGATTCCAGCAGAGCAAAGGCCAGAAACAGGAGGACCTCTACTGTGATATCCAAAACCTCGAGCCCTCCAGTGTGGCCTGAGTGCCACAGGCCACCTGTCACCTGGAAGGTGAAGTGGAATCTGTATTTTAACAAGATCCCCAAGTGATTCATATGCCCATTAAAAAGTGAGACATACTGCTGCAAGGAGCAGTGGTTCCCAAACTTGTCTGTGTACGAGAATCATCTGAGAACCTTTTAAAATTTCCAAAATGCAAGCCGCACTCTCGACTAATTAAATCACCGCCTCTGGAGATGGGAAACAGGCATCAATTTTTTTTTTTTTTTTTTTTTTCAAAGCTCCCAGGTGATTTCCGAGTGCAGACAAGTTTCACTGCTCACTCCTGATAGAGAACTGGTCCTCAAACTTGACTGCACAGGGGAATCACCTGGGGAGTTTCCACCTCCAGAAGGTCTGATATAATTGGTCTGGGGTGTGGCCCCAGCATCGGGGGTTTTTAAAAGCTCACCAAGTGATTCTCATGTGCAGCAAAGCTTGAGAATTAATAACCTAGACCCTGACACAGAAGGGTTAAAAAAAATAGTAGATGAGACTGCACTACCCTTTCTGGAAGGTTTTAAAGTCAGTGAGCTTTAATTAAAATGAACAGTTGGCTTCACAGCCTTCAGCCAACCCACCAGCTTTAATGACAGCACCAAGCTTGCTGAAGTTCAGGTCTGCCAAATCTTGCACGCCCCCCACAGGCACTGCTGGCTTTCCTCCAGCACATTTCTCTTCTGCTGGGCTCCCTTTCAAGTGACTAACGATGTGTATCTGCTTGGCATTAGGAGCAAGTATCTTCACCTTCAAAAACAGAAATAAAAACAAATGATGTCATTACCCCCATGAAAACCATCAAGCAAATCAATCGGAAAACCACGAAGTCTTTGTATGCCCTTAGAGCCAACACCAGCTACAAATATCACAATTCAACCACAAAAAAAGAAATTGCGGGGGCCTTCTAGAGGGAAAGAAGAAGAAAAAAAAATAGAGCTACAAGTTAGTTTCTAGAAAGAAAGATCAGAAAGGTTTTCAAATATATATGCTTTTTAAAGAGATGGAAGTGGGGACCTGATTTTATAGGTAGGAACATATAAGCTTCAAAAACTTGAGAGCATTAATTACATCAACCCTTAAAATCCATCTGCGGTGGTGAGTCTCGACCCTGGCTGCATATTAGAATCACCTGGATAGTTTGGAAACTAAACAGAACAGTTAAAGGGGATGTCTGGAAGTGAGGAGCCGGGCCGACAACGAATAGGTCTCAGAATCTCCTCAGGTGACTACTTTCTGTCAGGGTTGACAACCACCGACCTAAAGCAGACTCCCTGGGCGGAGCGCGCAGGGGTACAGGCGGGACCCGCACCGGCTCGTGGCCAGTTCGCGCCGAGATTCGGAAGAACAGCTCTGCGCATGCTCGGTTCACGGGACTCGCCAACATTGCCGGGCTCGGGAGGCGGCCGAAGCAGCCGGAGCCGCCCCATGGCGCATGCTGGAAGCGCGGGCCCGGAGGCCGGGGGACCACGGAGCGCGGGCTTGGCCTCGGGGAGCGCGCCTTGGCGCTGGGTCCTGACGCTTCTCTGGCTGTTGGCAGCCCCTGGCTGGCCTCGGGCCTCGGGCGAACCCGCTCGGCGCCACTGGCCGGTGCCCTACAAGTGAGTGCGGGCGGGGCGCTAACAGGAACGCGCACGGAGTGGTGGCAGAGCGCGCTCGCGCGGACACCTCCACGCGCACGTCGCGGGGCAGAGATTGTGGGGTGCGTGAATCCGGAGCCGGCGCGTGACCGTGCAGGGGTGGCGCGCGTCGGAGGTCCACAAGCTATGCTCAAGTCGTCAGAGCGAGCCTTCTGCAGTGCAGAACAAGGTTGCAGCAGCTTGTGCGGCGCCCAGGGGCCTTTCCTCCTCTCGGGACCCTTGAGCCAGCTATGGTTTGACGCAGGCTCAGAGCAGTCCCGAATCATGGAAGAATAGGGGAGTGACTTAGATCCAAGTAACAGACTGCTTGAATAAATAGGGAAGACCGTTTAAATACCTGGTTTTCTCTTATTTTATGCACCACCATTAATTACCATTAGTGCACAATCTAAACGCGTTTTACAAGTCCCGAGCCCCGGAAGCGGGTCCCTCTCTCCCCCTGGGTCCCAGGCAAACCGAGGTGAGTCGCTCTCTCGTGTCCTTTTCTTGTGTGAAAATGACTTGAGTCTTTGACCCCAGAAAACTGTTGGCACGGCCTAAGGCCGTCAGAGAAAGCTAAACATGGAGGTAGGGGCAAGATCAGCAGCTTTTGGCGGACACACAAGTATCCACCTACGTCTTTGGGGATGAGGTGTGTGGCACAAATGTGCGTTGGGGAGGAAGATTATCTAGTGATTAGGAGCGGGTTCCGGGTTCTGACTGCTGGAGATAAAATCTGGCTCACCTTCACTAGCTATGTGATCCTGGAAAAGTTACTCAGTATGTCTGTACCTACATGTCCTCAGTCGGGAAGTAACTCGGAAAGTTGTTAGGAGAATTAAATTTAGTAAATCCAGCTGTTGTCAAAACCTTGATATTAAGTCTATTCGGCACACTGAATGGTTTGCACCATTTTGGTGTTTTGCTTAATTTCCATGAAGAAAGGAAGTTTTGGTTTGAATCAGGTTTTCCTGAACATATTAATAAACTATTCGTAAGAGGTAAAGTGAAATATTCAATAAAACAAGAGTTTTAATGCAAAACTACTCGAATTTCAATTAAGACAAGGTGTTAACTATCGTTTCTTAGTCTCTTTAAAAAAGTTTCAAATATTGAGTGCTTGCTTTCCCTCTATTCCCCCCAAGTGACCATAAAATACTTTTAGCTTAAATTATGCTTTTAAAATTACTTTAGGCCTAAAATAAATTGTACTGTGGGTAAGTGAAGCTCTTGATGAGATTTTGAAAATAGGACCAGTGTATGGTTAATGTATTTGTTTAAGCCAGGTGAGCATCTATAAAACAGGTAAGTATACCAAAATTTAGTAGCATTTTGGGGGGTTTGTGTTTTAAGATTTTGTCATTCAACATAAGAAAATCAATCAACGTAATACACCACATTAACAAATTGAAGGGAAAAAAACACATGATCATCTCAACTGACACAGAAAGGCATTCGACAAAATCCAGCATCCTTGTTTGATAAAAAACACTTCAAAAGATAGGAAGAGAAGGAAAATTCCTCAATATGATAAAAGGCATATATGAAAAACCCCAGCCAACATCATACTCAATGGGAGAAGGTTGAAAGCTTTCCCTCTAAGATCTGGAACAAGACAAGGATGCCCACTGTCACCATTGTTATTCAACATTGTACTAGAAGTTCTAGCTAGGCGATTAGACAAGAAAAAAAATTAAAGGCATCCAAATAGGAAAAAAGGAAGTAAAACTCCCATTGTTTACACATGACATGATCCTGTACTTAGAAAATCCTGAAGTATCCACCACAAAGCTACTTGAGCTAATAAATGAGTTCAACAAAGTGGCAGGATACAAGACCACCACGCAAAAATCAGTAATGTTTTTGTACACTAGTACTGAACAATCTGAGGAGGAAATCAGGGGAAGAATTCCATTTTCAATAGCAACAAAGACTCAAATACCTAGGAATTAATTTAACCAAAGAAGTACAGGACCTATATGCAGAAAACTACAAAACAATGCTAAAAGAAATTTTAAAAGACCTAAACAAATGGAAAGACATTCCGTGTTCATGGATTGGAAGAAAAAATATCATGAAGATGTCAATCTTACCCAAAATGATTTATAGATTAAATGCAATACCAATCAAAATCCCAACAGCTTACTTTACAGAGTTAGAGAAGGCAATTGCCAAATTCATTTTGAGGGGTAAGTGTACCCGAATAGCCAAAAGCATTGTAAAAATGAAGAGCAACATGGGAGGAATTTCACCGCCTGACCTTGAAACATTACAAAGCTACAGTGGTCAAAACAGCATGGTACTGGCATAAAGATAGACATATCGATTAGTGGAATAGAATTGAGAACCCAGAAATAAACCCTCACCTATACAGTCAACTGGTTTTTGACAAACCTACCAAGTTAATGTTAACGGGACAAAACAGTCTCTTCAACAAATGGTGCTGGGACAACTGGATATCTATAACCAAAAGAATGAAAGAGGACCCCTATCTCACTCCCTATACAAGAATCAACTCAAAATGGATCAAAGACCTAAATATAAAAGCCAGGACCATAAAACTACTAGAAGAAAATGGAGGGAAACATTTTCAAGATCTTATAGTAGGTGGTGGTTTCTTGGACCTTACACCCAAAACATGAGCAACAAAAGAAAAAATAGATAAATGGGACCTTCTCAAAATTAAACACTTTTGTACCTCACAGGACTTTGTCAAAAGGGTGAAAAGGCAGCCAACTCAATGGGAAAAAATATTTGGAAATCACATATCTGATAAGGGTTTAATATCCAGGATATAAAAAGAGATGCTACAACTCAACAATAAAAAGACAAATGACCCAATTAAAAAATGGGCAAAAGACTTGAATACATTTGTCCAAAGAAGAAATACAAATGGCAAAAAAACACATGAAGAAATGCTCAGCATCACTAATGATTAGGGAAATGCAAATCAAAACTACAGTGAGATATTTCACACCTATCAGAATGGCCACTATTAAAAAGACAGAACTACAAGTGTAGAGAGGATGTGGAGAGATAGGAACACTTTTTCAGTGTTTGTGCGAATTCAGAATGGTACAACCACTTTGGAGGACTGTTTGGCAGTTCCTAAAGAAGTTGAATATAGACTTGCCACGTGACCCTGCAATACCACTGCTGGGTATATACCCAGAAGAACTGAGAGCAGTGACACGAACAGACATCTGCACACCGATGTTCATAGCAACATTATTCACAATTGCCAAAAGCTGGAAACAAACCAGGTGTCCATCAACAAATGAATGGATAAACAAACTGTGGTCTATTCATACGATGGAATATTATGCAGCTGTAAGACGAAATGAAGTCATAAAGCATATGACAACATGGATTACCCTGGAGGACATTATGTTGAGCGAAGCAAGCCAGACACAAAAGAATAAATACTGTATAATTGCATTGCTATGAACCAAATATATTGAGTAACATATTGTATAATTCAAAAAAAAATTTATATGTATCCAGTACATTTAATTGAGAAATATATGTTATCAAAAAAATGCACAGCTATTTGATTATACCGAATAACATTGATTGTACACTTTGGATGTTTTTTTGCTTCGTTGATATGTATCAATAAAATTGATTTAAAAAAAAAAAAAAGATTTTATTAACCTCACTTTAAAAATATCTGTTGATGTGTTAGGATTTTAAAACAGTGGATCTGGCTGGAATTAGGGATCTAGGATTCTTAGAGGACGTTTAGAGGCAGCTTCTTTTTCATCTTTCCCTTCCCAGTGCGAGGTATGGAAGGCGACCTGTAAATGTGGGTTGTGCTGAATTCAACAGTAATCCCCCTTCTAGGACTACTGCTATGCCCTTCTCAGTCCTTCTCCTTTTCTTGCCTGTATTATTGCAGTCACCTCCTAACTGGTCTCTCAGCCTTAATTTTGCCTCTGCACACACCCCTTTTCATAAAATAAGATTTATTTTGTAGCAAATTTAGTCATTTCAGATCTACTACTTAAAATCTTTAAACTCATTCACCTGCTCAACCCTCCAGGGTGCATGACTCCAGGGGGTCTACTCAACTCACACTGTACTGTATTTGTGCAAAATGACACAGCTCCTGCTACCTCTCCTCCCTCCTCTGCCTTGAAGGCTGAATTCTAGTCTTAGATACCTACTGGGGACTCTTATAAGTCTTATGGTACTTGATATTTTCTCTTCTTTTCTGTCCCAGCCATCACAGGTACTTTAAAAAACCTAGGCCAGGTCTTTATCTCCTTCCTTGCCTCCATTGTCCACACCTTCCGAAGGCAAAAATGATTCCTTCCTCCTTGGTTCCCACACAGGATTTTGTACCTTTCTTTAGTTTAGTACTTAAGCACACTGCACCCGAATTACTTGTTTAATGTCTTCCTGTCGCCACCCCAGACTCCGTGGAGAAAGGAGCAGCATTGTTTTAATTTTTATTGCCCTCTTTCCTAGTATACAGTGTCCGATATATAGTAGATCCTCAATACATATTGGTTGAAAGAATATTGGTTAATCCTTTAAAAAAAAAAAACATAAAATGCATTCTATTTATTCATTATCTTTGAACAACCTTAATGTGTGGATTGCTTGGAAAATTAAATATCATTTAAAAATATTTATCCAGTAAACATTTGTATATCTTATCTGATAGGATCTGAAGCTATGTACATTTTAAGACATGTTCCCTGTCTTCAAAATTCCCACGATACGGGTGAGGAACGAGGAAATATGCATTTATCAAAGTGCTTTTTATCTGTCGTTTGCTATTAAAGACATAATATCCTTTTCACAGGATAACAAATAAAATGTTTATATTTATATGATATGGTCTGAATTTTGAATGTTTTCCTTTAAAATGTTACAGTGAAGTGAAATCCGGATTCTAAAATGTGTGAGAACCAGATTTCTGTTAGAATCTAAGTTGATAGTTTCTTTTTCTGCTTTAGGCGCTTTTCCTTCCGTCCAGAATCAGATCCTTATTGTCAAGCTAAATATACTTTCTGTCCAATTGGCTCTCCTATCCCAAATATGAAAAATGATGATGTCATTGAAGTATTTCGATTACAAGCCCCAGTATGGGAATTTAAATATGGAGACCTCTTGGGACACATGGTAAGAATGCATCTTGTTCTTATATCTTTGGTTAATTAAATGATTTGGTTAATTATATTGATTTGATGGAATAATCACTGTTAAAATGGCTGATTTTAGGTCATGTTTATTGACATTCTTAGCATATATAAAATGAATAGTCAAGAATAATGTAGTTATTTACAAAATAATTGCAATATTATTCATTATATTTTGTAATATGGACAAGAACAACTGCAGTGACTTTAATCCTTTTTTATATCCTGAGTCTGAACCCAACTCCTGTACCCAGTACCTGGAGAAAGAAAGGAGGAAGCTCAGAGGAAGAGGCAAGGGAGGCAGGAAACGCATCTTGATTTCTAGGTCCTGTTATATGTACCCTTCCTGGGTTAGTCCACCATCTAATCTTATTAGCACCCTGTGAGGTACATAGAGTTCTTTCCTGAGACCGGGGCATGGAGGCTTCTAGTACTTTTTTTAAGCTGTAAGGAAACTAAGAGCATGTCCACATAGCATACTTCCATATCTGAGATGAGCCTAGTGGCCAAAACTAGAGTGGATGAGGGGCTAGAATTTGAGGGGCCACAGAGTGTGCATGAGAATAGCAATATTCTCATATGCTATGAGGAACAGCTGAGCAGTTCTACTTTATGTACAGTTGAGGGATACCACATTTTCTCCCCTGGTTGCCTGGATCTACAGTTACTTTACAAATCCTTTTATACATGCATTATTTTTACACAGAAAATTATGCATGATGCCATTGGATTCAGGAGTACTTTAACTGGCAAGAACTACACAATGGAATGGTATGAACTTTTCCAACTTGGAAACTGCACATTTCCCCATCTCCGACCTGAAATGAATGCCCCTTTTTGGTGTAATCAAGGAGCTGCCTGCTTTTTTGAAGGAATTGATGACATTCACTGGAAGGAAAATGGAACATTAGTTCTAGTAGCAACCATATTAGGTAAGTTTTAAAAATATGGCAGCATTTGATGATTGCATCAATATCCTGATGAAAAGAAATTACTTTCATTGAGGAATTTCAATAATGATTTACTTTTTATAGGTCATTTGTAAAATGTACCTCTAGACCCACTAACCTTTGACCCAAACTATGAGTCATGCAACACTTCACCTGTGACTATAGGAAATGAGTAGTTTATCTCCTGACCTATTCCTATGGTCAAAATGAATAAAATGATCAAGTGATTTGTACAATTAAATTCAAATTTCTAAAATTTCTAAAATAGTGAGGGAACATCCAGAGTCCCTCAAAAAATAACTGATTAAAGGACCTGTTAAATGCATCTAAAACAAAATTTTACTGATGATAAATTGAAATATTTTTATATTGCAAAATAATAAGTTACCACTCATATGGTCTTACTCAAAAGGCCTGGCACTCTTCTAAATGCTTTACATATACGACATCATTTATCATCACAGAAACCCTCTGAGATAGTTACTATTATTTTTCCCCATTTTATAGATGGGAAATCTGATGCACAGAAATGTTATGTTCACACAGCTAAGTAAGTAGGCCGCCAATCGTGGCAGTCAAGGCCCATGGGTCATTCTCTTAACCATTTCACTACATTGCCTCCTAAAATAGATGATATTGTACATTTGAGGCCCTTTGAGTGATTTCAGTGTTCACCCCTGAGATTTTTCTCTTCTTTTGAATGTATTGTTAAAACAGTTAGAGTTTTGCTCCATTTGTTACATTTTTGGTTAGTGATGAAAGATGTTCAGCAGAACTTTTTTCAGTAACTCATTGTGTATCCTTGGTCAAGTCACCATTTTACTTTATTAGCCCAGCTGCCTCATTTGTACAATGGGGATGATACCACCATTGCATTCTAGGAATAAGGAGCTTGCCATATGATTTATAGAGTTTCACTATAAATTGCTGTTCCCAAAAAAGGTGGAAACATACTGAAATGAAGGTACTATTTGTAATAAGAATTATTCAGTGACTCCAAGACTTGAGGAATTCATGCTTTCCACTTGTATATGTCTTTACAAAGCATTTTGGAGTATGTTAACTCACAGTTCAGTGGGAGGATGAGATATACTTCTTCCTTTTACAAATGAGAAATTGAGGCTCAGCCAGGTAAAGTGACTTAGCTTTTTCTTAAGGTGACAGAGCTGAATGTAGTAGAACCAGGATTAGAACTGAGGTCTTTTAAATGGAATCTGGGGATCTTTTAACAGAATACACCATTCTGTTTTCTAATCTGTCTTCCTACCTTCTAATTGGTATACTCCCAATCATCCTAACAATATAAAAGTCCGTCTCTCTTAACAGTGCTCAGAAAAATTAACAGCTACTCTTTCTTTCATCCCAGGGCAGTTCACAGCTCTCCTTTCTCCATCTCTGTCTATCATCTCTTACCTGAAAATTCTTCCTTCTGACAATAATCTATAATCACATGAACAATGATCATTGTTTTCTGTAAAATTGTATATGCCAGTACTTCAATCTTTTAAGTCATCCATCTGCCTTCTGATTAATCCTGTTCATTGACCTTTCTTCATGTTACGAAACAGTGTTTTGAAGCATCTTATCTCTTAATTACAGAAGTTGCTTTTCAGAGTTGAAGTACACTAAAAATAGCATCCCGAGTTCAGTCTACACAAAGTGAAATGTTGGGACAAAGCTCAATTAGGTATAATAAATGCCCAGGTGGAAGTTGTAACCACGCAGAGTAAGATGTTTGCTAAACATTTGGAGAGATTCTTCTGCTCTGGTACAAAGCAGTAGGAGAGAGAGTTAGACAGCCTCCTGGAGTCTGTATAGTCCATAACCATGAATTTGGCCGAAAACATTTCCAATTCAGTTGGTTCACTGGAAGAATTTGTGTGGTGGGTAGAGGTTGTAAGCAGAATCCCAACAGCTACAAGTACAGGGAGAAAAGGCAATAGGGTATGGTGTTTCCTCTAATATTTGTAGATAGGCTTCTAGAGTAGCTGTTTCTCGGGCAGCCATTTTTATGTATGTAAACCATGCTTTGCAATCAAAAAGCTCTGAATCTTTCCCCTCCCCAATTTTTCTCACAATGCCTTTGCCCCATTCACCTTTTCCTCTTCCACAATTCTTTCTCTTTTGCCTCTGAAGCCAAGATTTGCTTTTGACTACAGCTTAAGTGATTATAGAATTTGTAAGATTTCTCTATACATCTATTTTATCCTAACATTTATAATTCAGAAATACTTTATGCTTTGCATAATGGAATAAGAATTGGCAGTGTTTCTCTATTGTGAGGTGCAGGTTTGGAAATTCAGAAACTGTCATTTATTTGTATGCATTCATACTTTAGTGAGGCTATTAGAACAATTTACTTAAAACTAACATGGTTAATATTGTTCACAGATTTTTTTTTTTTTAACTAGGAAACACGTTTAACAAAATGGCAAAATGGGTAAAATGGGACAATGAAACAGGTATTTATTATGAGACATGGACTGTCCGAGCCAGCCTAGAAAAAGGGGCAGAGACATGGTTTGAATCCTACGACTGTTCCAAATTTGTGTTAAGGACATATAAGAAGTTGGCTGAACTTGGAGCAGAATTCAAGAAGATAGAAACCAATTATACAAGAATATTTCTTTACAGTGGAGAACCTACCTATTTGGGAAATGAAACATCCATTTTTGGGCCAACAGGAAACAAGACTCTTGCTTTAGCCATTAAGAGATTTTATTACCCCTTCAAACCACATTTATCAACTAAAGAATTTTTGTTAAGTCTTTTGCAAATTTTTGATGCGGTATTTATACACAAACAATTCTATTTGTTTTATAATTTTGAATATTGGTTCTTACCTATGAAGTCCCCTTTTATTAAAATAACATATGAAGAAATCCCCCTACCAAACATAAACTAAACACCCTCTGGTTTATAAAATGTTGATTCTCTTGTTTCTCTTAAGCCACCATCATTTCAATTTTTCAGAAAGTTATTTTACATTTGTGGATTTCTTCAGCTTTTCTTCCTTGGAACAGGAAGATAGAATGTACATCAGCATCATATTAATGCTGCATATTTTTTTTCTTGCTTTTTTTATTAAATGCTGTATATTAACATCTCAGGACTTTTCTCTTAGAGAAACTGAAACTCATTTATATTGGCCAAAGTGAGCATAAGGTAATCCTTATTTCAGTCTCCAAGTCTTTGTTAATATGGAGAATTATGTTTCATATATATAGGATCTTTGGAGTAAAAATATTAAAATCATTGATGATGTGCTATCATTTAAAAAATACCCTAACAGTTTCATGGTGGAAGCTACTTTTTCTGGTTTGGTAGTTAAACTTTCATTTAAATATCTTTTTAGTTGTTTACACTGACTTGATAGCTTTTATAATTTTTGGAGCTAAGTCTAGAAGTCTGATTATATTGTGCTTTATTCATCTTAACCTTAAGGACTTATTTAGACACCATAGCTGGAGTGATTTTGCTTCCAGGATGTGGCAAAAATAGTGTTAAAAAGCACAAATCTGGGAGTTTGATTTCTGGCTAAAACTTTGGAATTAGCCAGTAACTGGTATTTTGTGATTTAGGCAACTAAACAATGCTGAACATTAGTTTTCCTTCTCTCTAAAATGATTCCTCTCTCAGTATTGTAAAGATTGAAATCATGTATGTTTGGCATAGTTTATTTTCATAAATGGTTGCTATGATTAATCAAAGAATAAATTGCCATCCTTAATCTTTCCTAATGTAGTCAAGTGCCAACCTTTCTTGGGTTTCATGATAATCACATAGACTTTGAGCTGATATCATAGTACATCTGTGGTTCTTCAAACATTTGAGGCATGAAAGTGATCTGACTGCATATATGTCTGGGTAAACAGGTATCCTCTAACACCTTTACTGCTCTGTATGGTTCTCCCATCTCCCACTAAATCTGCCAGCTCAGTGGAAGAGGGTGAACTTCCCAGAAAGGACAGCTTTTTGTCAAGTATCCCCAAGGAGTTGTGATTCCATTAAGACCATTAAACAAGCTTTCAAGTTCCTTTAAGTATTTGATGATTAACTGAACACATTTTATCTATTCATAGAAAAAAACACCAGTCAATAAGATGATGGAGCAGAGATCAAAGTATTTAATATGTAAAATACCAGTTATATTTTTCAGTTTAAACTAACATTGGAGTACTTTCTCAAGGGCTGGTACATTTGAGTTCTCATAAAAAGCCCAAATGTAAATATAAAATTTACCTGACCCACATGAGAAAATTGGGGCTTGGAAAAGTTGAGTTTTCCAAGGCTACCCAGCTAGTAGTAAAGGAGCCACGTTCTGAACCCAGGTTCTCCTTACTGAATTGGATGCCCTTTATGAGTTTCCCAGTGTAACTCAAATTATAGTCCACACACCAGTAGCCTGTCCACAAAACATTACTAGTCAGTAAGGAGATAAGTATAAGACATTAAAAGCTAAGCATTTAGAAACTTTAAAGCAATTTGACAGTAATTTTGTGCTTATTGAAAAATAAAAAAAATTTGGACCTTATATTTTGTAGTATCTTTCATTTTCTAATTCATTTTTAGTCTTTTTCAAAAACGAAGGCCCAAAACAATAAAAACCCAGGCCCTTACCACACATAGCTTGAGCACACTATACCATTCTGTCACAGAAGTCTTCCTCAGATAGACATTCACTGTCTCCCATTTAGCCTGTCAACTCAGTTAATATTGCCTAAACATCCCTAATTATTTTTTCCTCTTTAACCTGCTAGTTGTCTTCACAGTAAATTACAAGAAAACTTAGATTTTTGCATTATCACCATCTAGTGGCTAAAATAGGTTAATGCAACTTCAAGAGTGGTAGGAAAATTGCTCTAGCAAAGCAGTATTTTTGGATTTTCAAAACTGCACTGGGATGACAGGCAAAGATTCATCTGACAAGTTTTGTGTTAACAGCAAATCACAGAAAGTGGTTCCATAGCAAAGACAAAATGAGAATATCTGGACATGGAGCTTAAATTTTAAAATAAGATTATAACAGTGATATTAGAGAAGCCTCCAGGATTTTTCATGGTGGCTAAGAAAATTAATACATAAGAAATTCTGTGAAAGTACCATATAGACTCAAGTAATGATTAGCACAGAGAGCATAGCATTCACACAAGTAAGTACTTCTTATGATTTTATTAAGTCTGTCACTGTACTTAATGGGCAGGAATTTGCCAATTAATGGTTTTGCTGCCTCTTTAACCACTGTGTAACTTAAATGTGCTTTCTACTCTGCAGTTAAGGAAATTTTATACATTTATAACTAATTTAACTATTTCTAACAAACCATTTTGTTGGTTTGATTTATATTAGGACTTTAGAATAAATATATTCTCATTAATTCTGGCTCAATATTAAAGTATACCCATAAACTTTCATCTAATAAATTGTTGCAGGTTCAGAAAAACAGTCAAAAGGTGACAATAACTACTAAATATTTGGAAGCCTCAATATAGGCTCCTTCTTTAAAAATCAGGAAAAATAATCAAGTTTTAGGAATATCAATGTTCATAGCAGCATTATTCACAATAGCCAAAATGTAGAAACAGCCCAAGTTTCTACCAACAGATAATGAATAAAGTGTGGGGTGTATGTATACACAATAAATATATATACACATTCCATAAAAAGGAATGAAGTTCTTTTACAAGCTACAACACAAATGAACCTTGAAAGCATTGAGTGAAATAAGCCAGACACAAAAGGACAAATATTGAATGATTCCACTTATATGAAATATCCAGAATAAGCAAATTCATATAGATTAGTGGTTACCAGGGACAGGGGATAATGGGGAATTATTGCTTAATGGGTATAGAGATTCTGCCTGGTTGTGGTGAAAAAGTTTTGGTAACGGATGGCAGTGACAGCAGCACAAAGTTGTGAATGTAATTATACCACTGAATTGTATGCTTAAATGGGAAATTTTGTTAAATATAGTACCAGTATTTTTTAAAAAGTCTTAGGAAGTTTTATCCAGTTTTGTAGTCTTCTATGGTGGTTCTTAATGAATTCCCTGGGACTGTATTTCTTTAAAAAAAAAACTATTTTTTTAAAAATAAAATTTCGGCATGTTAATAAAGAGCAATGCTCCAAAACTACACACATGCTTTTCCCTGTTCACTACTGAAGGTATATATGGGGCTGGTCAGTTTGTTTACAGCATCTTCTTCCTATTTACCCTTTATTGTCCAAGCAACTTCTTGCGCCTGAAACCTTCCTTTCTGCATTTCCTCCCCTATTTAAAACAAGGTAGGATATTAATCATTTATCTTTTTATTGGACTGATTATTCTAAGGATAAGCTTTATTCACGTATAAAATAAAAGGCTTTATATCCTTTTTTAAAGGAAAGTTAGGTGTCAACAAGCAGGTAGGCTTTCCCTGGCTGCTTGGTAACATTAAAACCAGACCCACAGATGAAATGGGGCTGGAATCTGTGCAAAGATTATCCTCAGGTACGTGTGGGGAAGAAACTATCAAGAGCCTCTAAAACGGCTGTGTTTGGGCCTGAATCTTCTTTACACCAATCCCTCTCTTCTATCCTAAACTTTTCCATAAATACAAAAAATTATTCTTAGAATGCAGTAAATGGATTTACTTTTTAAACACTTTTTTTTTTGTTGTTTTTTACCAATAATATTGTCAAAATAGGCCAGATTACTAAGGTAAAGGGAAGTTATTTTCTGGAAGCTGTCAAGATAGGAGATGAAAACAGTTTCAATAGTTTAAAACGATTCCAATGTGTGGATAAACATAAAGATATTTCTCCCAAAAAAAGCTAGCAGGGTTCAGGAGCCCTTTAAAGCTCAGAATTCTATTTCTAAATGATGCATTTTATAAATTATCACTCTAAATGTAGAAAGAATCTACTCCTAATTTAATTTTAATTTAACCACTTTATAAAATTAAAGAAAATAAATTTACATTTCATGGTAGACGTTTAAAATCATATTCTAAGCATCAGTCAGAGCTTATTTCAAGAAAAGATAACCATATGCCTAATTTTATATCTTCAGTCTACCATAAACATTGTAAATATTAAACATTATCCATCAAATATGAGTCAGAAAAAAAAACCCTTAAGTGTGTAAGTTTAACTAGTTTTAAATTCAAATAAGTATATATGTTTGGGTATCTTTTAAAAATTATAATACAACAGCATTAGTAACTATCTTTATTCTCAAATTAATAAAAGCATTTAATATACTTTACAGTATAAACAATTAAGTGCTATGCATTTTGCTTATAAAGTGACTTAAATTATTTCAAACATTATATAATTCAATTTGTACAAAAAGTAAATTTTCAAATAAAGCTCTGGTTAGTATAACTGATTATGTACTGTCAAATCCATTTTCCAAAGTTCAAGGAAAAAAAACTTCATCCACTAACACAGGTATTTCTTGCACAATCAGTGCTTTCTACTATTTAATAAGAGGAGAAAATATAATAATTGCTTTTAAATTTCAAATCTGGGTTAGCTTTTTTTTCCTCAGTTACATATGGCTGCAGGATAGAATCCTATCATTTTGAAAAGCATAAATTATGTAGAAAAATCACCTTTTGCTTTATTCTTCGGAAGATAATCTATTTGAAAAATAGATCTTTAAGGCTATCAGGTTGCCCAACTGCTGAAACAGTTTCTACTGAAGAAAGCCATTTCAGGCATAATGTATTCCATTGGGGGTACACCACTTCTAATTTCCTTTAGGAGATTAATATTTGTTAGCACTAGTGCCCATAATCAAAGTTTATATAACAACTAAAAAAACTAAATGCTAATATTTCTTACAGACTCTGCAATTCATGGATTACTTTTTCATATGAAAGTAATATAAAACACTAACTTAAATAATTTATTATTATAAATTGACCAAATTAACAATCACAAAACTGCAGACATTTTTCTATGAAAATTTCCCAGCCCACTGAGCAATATTTACTCAAAAATATGATTATGAACTTAAATATCCTCTTTTAAATTTACTCTTGTTTATGCTGAACTGTACACTGGTGCTCCTTTAAAAAAAAAAAAAAAAAAATTCTACTTACATAATGGTAAGTTCCAAAATGGAAAAATGAGCCATCACTAAAATTCACTGGACACTAATATTCTTTCATAAAAACAATTTATAAACATTTTAAAGTTCTACTTTTAATTAGTTCAAACCCCCTAATTTGGCTTTTTAAATATAAGCTTTTCATTTTGATTACTGTATAATAACCTCAAAACTAATTTAAACAAAGATAAAACCAAGGAGAACTGGTAAAAAACTCCTTACTTTACATACAAATGCCTCAAGTGCCACATACATAGTAACATATCACAGAAAAGAATTTATATGGTTTAGCAGATTAAAAAGCAAACAAACATTTACACAAAGCTAAACTGCCCCCCTTCTATTCTGTTTAATTTGATCTTGGCTCTGTATATTATCCTTATATAATAACCACTGTGTGACATCCGTTTTCTAAGTGTTTCAATTGATTATATATACCTCTTATTCTTCAAAGAGCTTTGTAACATTTGAGAACATTTAACCAATCTTTTTCATTAGCTACAATATATCCTACATTTTTCTCACAAAATGCTCACTTTCCTGAGCTATATTAATTTAAACACCTTATAACAGGTGTATGTATATCTGAAGACCCTAAAATGTCAAGTTTACATTTTTAAAAAATGCATAGAGAACATATTATTTTGGAAAACCTATTAGTACTCACTTATTGGACATTATAATACATAGGTTTTGTTTCCTTCAGATTTTAAAATGCTTAAGTCTTTATAACTAATTATCACTTTCACATCTGAACCATTATTATTTTAATTTTCTGAGATTTGAATGCTATTAGGCTAAAGAAACACATGGATTTTTCTGATCAAAACTGATCTGTGGGTCTTTCAGTAACCAATCCTCATATACTCACTGTAGATAAATTTCTGTGCCACAAAATAGAATTATATCAGAACTACAGCAAATAAACTTTTATTATAATACAATATGCTTAAAGTTAAGGTGCTATTCATTGTGCCCTACATCATGTGGTCTTTACCAAGTGGGCATCATGTCTGGGAACCACACCCTACCAAGATGCTTGGACACTTCCCAATGAATCTGCTCCAAACTGTACTTTTGGTCAGGAATTAATACTTCTTCCATAATAGATAGTTGAGAGAGACGGCCACCACACATCTTCACAAACTCAACAAAGGCACTACATGAGACTTCACATTCCCCTAGTCCAATAGCTGACAGATTTTTGCAACGTTCTGCAATGCGAATTAATTCTTCATCAAGTGGCCGTAATCCATTAGCACACACTACTAGTTCAACTAGTCTGGGACATGTCATTCCCACACGGCCAAGCACATCTTTGCTTACTGATCTCCCAAAATAAAGATGGGTGGCAGGTATTTCATAACGAAAAAATGGGTCAAATTCCTCTTCATATAAAAAAAAATACATCACTAAGTTCACTTTGGGTGAATGTCTGATGAAAGCATCCCAGCTGCTCTTCTGAATAGTATGGAAGTGTGTCTGTCCAGGATTCTCACTCACTACATCAATGCGCAAGTGTTCTAATCGAACATGTTTTTCAGAAGACAAAGCAAGTAGCAACTCATCACTTAATAAGTGGTAATTCAAGGCCAGTTCTCGTAAGCCATGACACTGGTCAGCCACACAAAGGATACCTTGGAAGAAGAAGGAGAAAAAAACTGGGTATTTACAAGTTTTTATAAGTGTGTTATTTGCTCAAAATCTCAAGTACATGCCCCACAATAAAATTTTACCATATTTTCTTACCACAAAATTATACGATTTAAAATTTAGCTGTACTCCATGCTTAGTGGCAATGCTCTAAAATGTTTTCATCAATTGAAACAAATTTACCACACTAAATGAAAGATGATGTTAATGTGGGAAAATGTGGGAGGTGTAGGAAGCAGGGCATATGGGAATCCCCTATATTTTTATTTAACATTTATGTAATCTAAATACCTTTTTTAAAAAAATTTAAAAATTTAGTTACACAGTTGGATTAGCAGAAGGCAACAAATATTTAAAATGTGTTACTAATTTTGTCTATGAGAAAATGAAACCAATTCCAAATTGATACCTTAAAAACAAATGAAGCTCACTTAACTCAGAAAAATCATAAAATAATAAATGTCATCTTAAAAATATACCATGACTGTACCCCTACAACTTCTCTAATAAAAAAAAGATGCAGTTCAAAAAAATATACACACACACACACACACACACACACCATGACTAAGTAAGATTTAGCCCAGTAATGCAGACAGTGCTATATTTTTTAAAAACTGATTAGTAATATGGCACTTACAGGTTAAGCAAGAAAAGTAAACATGTGCAACAGAGGCCAAAGGATATGTTTTGAAATTCAAAACCTAATCCTAATAAAAAGAAATAAAACAAGGTATAACCATATAAAACTATGATTTATGTAATTAAAACAAATGCAAAATAAAAAGGACAAGATTAGAAGATTTCTATCAAATGAGCAAAAAAGAGCTTAATTGCTAATAGTATATAATAACCTTATCAAATTTTTAAGGGAAAAATATGAAGATAGAACATAATGAATAAGTCAAACATAACCACTCAATTCATATTAATGGCAATATATATAACTTCTAAAACCCTAACATACCTGGAAAGCAGCTTCTAACATGCTTAACTGTATGATACTATTAACCTAGAGCAACTGATTTTTACCAAAGTTCTTCAAAGTGTCCTAGTATAAGAACTTGCCTGAAAAAGGCATCCTACATTCCCTAATAAATGATTCAATTTCTTTCTTCTGGTGTTTAGAAGCAAGAACATGAACAACAAAACACACATCATATTATCATCTATTTACTGTACAATTATGATATATCAGGTACTAGATATGTTATCTCATAAACACTCAAAAAAAATCTTGAAAAGTAGGTATTATTTCTATTTTGAAGTTGTAGCTAAAGATTATGGTAGCTTGGACGAGAAGTATAGATTAATAAGAACAGCCATAGGAAAATGCAGATATTCAAAGCATATTTCTGTGATAGAGTTGCCAGATCTTGAAGACTGAATGGATGGAGAGAGTAAAAATACAAGGAGTCAAGGATGCCTGTCAACTAGATGACAGTGCCACTCACTGAGATAATAAAAAGGAAACAGCAAGAGATTTAGAAAGAGGGTGAAGAAAGGGAGTTCATTAATCTGAAACAGTTAAGAGGCTCTGTGTCATAGGCAGTTCCAGAGAGACTGTCTGGGCCAGAGGCACCAAATGTAGGAGGTATTAACATATAGAACATTACTGATGCCACAGAAGATGAGACTGTCCAAAATTTACAGAGGAAAACAAAAAAGCACCCCATACAGAACACAGCAAAACACCAACACTGAAGGTATATAAAGAGAAACCAGCAAAGAAAAGAGTAGGAACAGAGAGAAAAGAGGACTATCAAGAGTATTATTATATCAAAGAAAGAACAATAACTATTGTCAAATAGTGCCTAAAGATCCAATAATAGATAATCATAACACCTATATGAAATAGAGGGAAAGTTTGGTAAAATGTTCAATGAAGAAAGTAGAAAATAACCTTTAATTACAATATTTTATGCAAAGAAAGAAACTGTATAAACATGCACAATATGGATAGAAAGGAAATACGTAAATGTGTTAACTCTTAAATTAATATCTTCTGTGGTTATATTTATTTTTCAAATAAAAAGTATTATAGGTGCTCTTTCTCTTCCCCTTTTCTTCCTAAGAACTAGTCCAAAAGCCATTAGGTGGGACCAAGCAAACTTTATACTATACTATCAGGATTGATGCAATATATATGTAATAAAAATAAGTGAACATGGGATGTAATAAAGAGGCAGAGGGAGCTAGGAAAACACTGAAACAGATCTAGCCATTCTCATCACTAAGCCACTCCTTGTGAGAGATGTGGGAGAATGTGCAGATAATTCCATCCAAGAAGGAATCATTTCCTCGGGGGAAGACCAGGCTTTAAGTTATGGGAAGGTAGGAAGTGTTTTATAAAGAGATCAATGATTTAACGTTGTCCCTTAAAGAAAAGTTCCCCTAGTAACATAGCCAAAGGAGTGGTTGATGACAACAGTGGGAGGAATAAATCAGGAGTGATGCAGAGAATAATATAAAGTACAGGTTTATACTTACTTTTCAGTACAAACCATCAGCAATTTGAATAACCTCAAACTGAATAATGTAGTAATGTGTTAGTTACAGTTGGGGAGTTTGATGTAATTATGAATTCCAAAAATATAATTGGATCATGCTTGTAAGCTGATCTGTTAATCTGGGCATGATTAAGTTATGATTAGGGTGTTGACTGGGCCACACCAGTAGGGCATTGAGCCCCACCCCTTGGTGGGTGGGGAATCAAATATAAAAGGCATGGCAAGAACAGAGTTGAAGCAGTCTTTTGAGAAGCAGTTTTGTTATTGGAAAAAGGCCCCAGGAGAAGAGAAGTGAGCCGTTCGCCTGATCGTCTACAGCTGACCTTGTGGAGGAAACAGGAGCTAAGCCCGGAGAGAAACGCAGCCCCGGGAAGAGAGGAACCCCAGAAGCCTGAACCCTGGCAAACGCCGGCAGCTGTCTTGCTCTAACACGTGGCAATGGACTGTGGTGAGAGAAGAAACATAACGCTTTATGGCCTGGTATCTGTGAACTTCTAACCCAAATAAATACCCTTTGTAAAGACCAACCCATTTTTGGTATTTCACATTAGCACCCCTTTGGCTGACTAATACATAATGGTTAGAAAATTCTGTATCAGAGAAGTTGGAAAGAATTTTTATAATGCTATTCCCCCATTTAATGGGTTCTTTTCTGCCAAATTCAACTTGGGAAAAGCATTATCTTGAGAAATGTTAAGTGTAACTCTTCTCCCTCTAAATTGTGAGAAGAAAAGACTTACTATGTTAGCTCAACTACAATAAGAGAAATTTCAATTTTATCTAAAAGGAAAACTCAGACTTCGTATTTGCTCTTCCTTTAAAATATATATATATATATATTCATTTTCTAGGACATGCTGCACAGATTGCCAATTAAGAAGATTGAAAAATAAATCCTGGGCTGGGTGGACAGCAGGCGGGACGGAGCAAACCTTGGATTAGCACTTGGAGGACACGATGAAGAATCCATCCATTGTTGTAGGACCTAACCTGGGCTGCTATGAGGACCTTGTCAGATAAGCATGCTGGAGTGATAGCTGTTCTAGCCCACAAACAACTAAGCTAACCTCTGACCCCAATGATATTCCTGTGATATGTCTAGAATCAGATAATTTGAACATTGTGATCCAGAAACACGATGGCATTGCAGTGGCAGTGCATGAAATGGCCTCTTGATACCTCATATCAATTCTCCAACCTGTCATAGGGATTTAATCCTACCTATGTTAATTATCTTATAGAATCATTAAAGCTCCAGTAGTAGGCCATTCATTAATATGCATTGGACAAATTTTTACTTATTTTAGAGTAAACTGCTGTTTGACATTCTGGGGATTGACCTATCAAAATATTGGTAAGAAAGGATCATGTTTTGAAGCAGCAGGTCCAGGTCACTTTGTATACAGAATTTTGTTATGTTCAGTAAATCTGGTTAGAGGGGAAAAAAAGCTGAAAGTGAATGTCTAGGCTAGGATTACTACAGAATTTATGCTATATGGTATATTAAGAATACTTTTTATGCAAAAGCAATGAAACAATCACATTAACCCACCCACAAGGTTAATGATAAGTTTTTCCTAATTTGGTGAACATATCAATACATTTTATAGAAATATGTAAGTATCTTGTTTAAAAAAAAAAAAAAAAACACAACATACCTGCTGGAGAGACATGAGGACAGCTGCTCATTTTTAGAAGCTTTAGTGTATCACTGTTGTTGGCCACAAGGACTTTGAGTGATGGGTCATCTACTGGGGTGTCATCTATCTTAAGCGAGGACAGGGACTTGGAGTTTACAAACACAACCGTCAGTGCAGAGATAAAATGAGACTGAAAAGTGAAAAATATTAAAAAATATTTCAATTTTTACAAATAAGAATTGAGAGGTTTCCATATAATTTCTGATATGCCTCATCTGAAACTTAATGATATAGTTCAAAACTTTTGTGGGGCAGCATCCTTTCATCCTGTTGTTGAGTATGGTAAAAAGAGGTGGCTATCTGTCATCTTTCAAAAGAACCTGTTTACCTGTGGGAGAAAGGGATTTCAAGCCTCAAAATAAGTGTCCCTAAATCACAGCAAATCATTGGTAAGTGAAAGGGGGATTCTGGAATCCAGGATGAGAATACCTCTCAGACACTTCCCATCAACCTATCTGGAAACCCTACTCTAATGTTTTATTACACTGAACTGCATTCTTTATTGGTTTGCTCTGTAATAACCATTAAAATGGTAATGGCTATTAGCATAATCACTAAAAATTAATATAGCAGCAATCAACTCAAAACTACGACTCATTTGGAAAGTTGAAGTTCATATAAAATTTGATTCTAAAACAACGAAAACTATATTTAAATAAAATCCCAAATTTTAAAACTCCTTAAAATATGATAAATTATCTGCAATATTTCAAGCCTTCTAATTTACATATTTTGTCCACAAATAATTAGTATCATTCAATTTATCATATACACACAAATATCTGTTGAACACCGAATCTGACCTAAAGGAACCACTGTAGTAAAACAGAAATTAAAGCATGATCAAAGAATGCTACGTTGAATCAGAGCTGAGATTAGAAGCCATAATCAGTGGACAAACAATCTGGGAGAGTAAGTAGAGGGAGGTCGAAAGACAGTTTTGACATAATCAGTTTCCACTTAAGCTTTATAAATTCTCTGCAGTAGTTTTAGAAGTGAAAGCAGGCTAATAGCCAAGAAAGAGTGCAATAAAACACAGTCTTCTTGGTCACATTCCCTAACTTACTTTTTCCTTACTGTAATTTATAACTGGTTAACTACTTAAATTTTGACATCTTTCTCCTAATATTTTCTATGAAACAAGATTTCAATCTTTTACAATGATATTTCATTAGTATATCACTGCCTTCTTTTTCCCATTTCCTCTCATTAAACTCTGGTAAAATGCATCTCTTTTATGTTCTCTTCAGTTCTCTCAGGATTTCCAAGATATAGCATATACCCTATTATCAATCCTATAAGAGAGCTATAAAAAAAGAGGGAAAAAAGAATATCCTAGGTCCCTTTAATAAGAAAGGTAGGAGCCCAAACTGCATCAATACTTCCCAAAGACAATACTGTATTACAAATAAGTACAGTACTAGAATTAGATATGTGCAATGGCAAGCATGAGTAATAAAGAAAAAAGGAAATTATTTTCAAGATAACTTTTACTATGGTATATTTTATATATACCATATGTGTATGTATGTATACTTGTTTTCTAACTGTAATATGTATACAGAAGATCAATTCAGAACATTTCATTTCATTTCTCTTATAAAGCTTATAAACAAAGTGCTACTAGTCTAGGTTTCTCAGAATAAGGGTCTTGAACCATATTAATCAGATTTACCTGGACTGCTGGAGGGATGGGGAGATTATTGGGCTTCACCCCAAGTTGGAACAGGAATCCAAAATTTATAAAGTTCTTCAGATGATTTTTATGCACATTAAGTTTGAGAACCACAGTGATCTAATTCATATACTTAGAATTTTAAAACTAAGAAATAAGCAGCGACCCTCTTGCTCATTTTCCTTACTTTACATCTGAGGAAAACATTTTATCTCAAAATGTGCAAATTTAATGAAACTTTTCTTAAATCAATTAAGGCTTTGAAATCAACTTTGATATATTTGTTATTGATATTCCACTGAAACAACTACCTGGGTTATATTGTACACTCAATTTACTAGTATTCCTTCCTAAATTATCCTAAATTAAACTGTTTGAAAGGATGTCTATATTTTAGTTTGCAGTGAACTCTGGAAAAAAACTTTTATTGAAAACAATTGTTGGATTCTAAACTCCTGAACATTAGCTAACATACTCATAGGCCCAACTATCACCTGTCCTTCTAAAATGCACCCTTATTTTTGTATTTTAATAAAACAGTTGTTAGAAAGACAGACTATCTCTTCTGTGCAGGATCGTGTTAGAACACGTATATGAATATAAATTGTAATCTCGTCACAAAAAAACTGTTTTTCTTTAAATAAAATTTGTAAATTAATCCAAGCCGTGCTGATACTGCATTTGCTCAGGAACAAATGTTTACAGAGCACTAACCAGAAGATTTTATAAGCTATACCTGCTGTCGATACTGGTACTATTTTTCTTTGATTCTAATTTCACCAATCTCCTTTGAGGGCTAAAAAGGGACATCTATATGTCTCTTTTTTCTAATATCTTTGCTCCCCCAGTTTTACTTACTAGTTTCATTTACCACTTCCTATAGAATCTTCTGAAAATTAATCTACCCCTTAACCTTACCAATAAGAAGCATGATAAAAAGTTTTTTCAAAATCCTATCTTAATATTCTAAGTAGTAACTAGCTTTACATTACATACACTACTTTTCTAACATGCCCCACTGTCCATACAAGAAATGGTTAGTTTCACTTGGATTTCTCAGTAATAGCTAGTAAAACAAAACCAGCAGATACCTTTGGTAAATCCATAAAACTTGGCCGAGCAGTTGAAATAAGTCCAAGTGTTTTTAAAGAGCAATTCACAAGTTGCGATAATATATCACACGCTGCTTCAGCTGATTCTTTGCTGCTATCCACCTTAGAAAAGAAAACATCATTTATCACATGCATATATTTACATTTCTCTGTGCATATCTTAATTTTACAAAGGCAAGAAACATAGTTATTAATTTATTTTGTTATAACTGAAAGAGTTAATATTTATTCTTTCAATCATCTACCTTCACATACAACTTTAGCCTTGGGGTGAGTACCTCTGAATAATTTATATGGGCAATTGTCAAGACTTAGCTTTCATTATAAAATATATATTTAGTGTTGAAAGAACTTGGTTTTTAGGTTGATTTGTTTCTAACTGACTACACAGCCTATGGAATAAATTAATTTATAATCTTTGAAAAATAACTATATATTTGGTAGTGGTTCAAGAGGTATATGGAAACACAATGACTATGGTTCACATATTTCCAAGGAACCAGAAACTGAATTAGCATTTCCTCAGAATGTTCAGGTGAATCAAGCCAGGGGCTCATCATTAATGTTATTAATGAAAAGTAAGTGTTAAGTAAAATGAGGTTCTCCAACCAGTCAAGCAAGAACCAAACAACCATGAGAGGTAGCTGCTCCCACACACTCTTCTCTATATGCATTTCCTGGAGGAAGTATAATATGGCCAAAAAACCCTGGGTAAAAAAGCTATAAGGAGGACCTTTTCCTTCAAAAAGGAAGTTTTTCCCTGGGCTAAAAAGCATCTTAAATCAGAACAGTTATTGTAGTCACTTAATATTGTAGAACAATGTTTCTTAAATTTTAAGTAATATTATTACTCTAATTTCCAGATCTGTGCATATTACCTTAACCCAAAACTGTTCTTAAGAGTTGGTTGTAAAATTAATGTGCAAGATTTAAATTACAGTTTCAGAGCTGTTCTATTATCTTTAGGTTAAGTTTCCCTACCCTGTGATTCTCAAAGTGTGGTCCCTGGACCAGCAGCATCAACATCACCTGGGAAACTGTTAGAAATGCAAATTCTCATGCACAACTCAGACCATCTCAATCAAAAACTCTAGGGGGTGGGGCCCAGCAATCTTCAACCTAACAAGCACTGCAAGTGATTCTGATGCACATAAATTTTAAGAAATATTGTTCTACAATAATAACTGACTATAAGCCTCTTAGGTCTATGGTCAGTGATTAATTAAAATACAATATTATCAGGAGGGCCCAGAAGAACACTGAGATCTATTTTTGTAAATCAGGAATTATTTCCAACAGGAAAATAAACTATCCATAAAAGAAATGTTCAAACATATTGGAAAAATGGTTTTGTGAGAGTTATAAAAGTTGGAGACACCTGAATCGTGTCACAGAGCTGTAAAATAAAACCGATCTGGCTAATCTACTGGATGGTAATGGTCTTTAAGACCTATCAGATATGCCATACTAATGAAGGATGTTTATGTGGGAGGTTGTGGGAGGTGTGGGAGGTGGGGCGTATGGGAATCCCTATATTTTTTGTGTAACATTTATGTAATCTAAGTATCTTTTTAAAAAATAAAATAAAAAAATAAAAGACCTATCAGATAAATGCATTATATGCCTCTTTTTATAAATCTTATCTCTTTTTATAAGTCATCAGTCAAAGATGACTGAAACCAAAGAGAAGGCTCTTCAAAATTTCTTCACTGTGGGAGTGGTGAGAGGCATTCTGGATTTTTGTTTATTTGATCCCCCACCCCCACCATTACCCCCACCTTCATCCCCAGTTAACACTGCAACGTAACATAGAGGACATCCAATTAAATTTGAATTTCAGATAAAACAACAAAATATTTTTAGTAATAAGTATTTCCCAAACATTACACAGGACATAGTTAGACTAAAAATTGTTCACTGATTATCAGAAATTCAAATTTAACTAGGTGTCCTGTATTTTTATTTGCAAAACCTGGCAATGCTACTCCCAGTGGCCTAACTGCTTTTGTGCATTTTTCTGGAAAGAAGGCCACAATGTACTCAATCATTCCCATTACCAGAACTCTCTCTTCCTCCTTGGACACATATAGAGGATGTGGGAAAATAAACAGGTAATCTCCATCCAAGAGGGAATGACATTTTGGGGGAAGGCAGACTTTAGTTGTGGCAAGAAGCTCTGGGTTTAAAACCACTGCTCCATCTAGGCTTAACTAGGCTTGTACAGCAACTGCTACACATAGGTAAATTAAGTATTCATGTGTTGTTACTTTTCAACAATAATTATCAGTTGTTTACTACAAAAAACTATCTGGTGTTTATTTAAGAATTCAGTAAATATGCCCACATGTCATTGTTTGTTCCCAAAACAAAACATTAAAATTTCTATACTAATGCACTGCACACACAAACCATTGTGATTTCTTAAACTATTCTGGACATCTCAAAAAGCTACTCCATGTTACCTACCTCCCCCAAATTCTTATCCCTGCATGATTTCTAATATGTCCCTTCATGCAATGAAAAGAAGCAAATGGTTCTCTTTGGCATTCTTCCATGTACGATTTCTATTTCTAAAATATATCTAAATCTTTTACATAATTTCTATACCTTTTTATTTCATAAAGTCATCAATAAGCACTCAGTCTCTATTAGCTAGAAATAATTGCCGTATGTTTTACTCAAACATAATCTCCCCATTTTTAATATTTATTGTATATTTTTCCCCTCAAATCTGTTCACAATAATTCAATGTAACTGACAGCTTTGGTCATGGATTTATACTTATTTAGTGGCTGCTTCTGTTCTTTCAAGAAATTATTAATAATTACATTTAAATGGAGTAATTTAGCTCTATTAAATAAAACAATTATTTGCAACAGCTTCTAAGGTACACTATAATTCTAAATCTTTAAGCACTTTCTCTAAAAGCAAATGTTATAAAGACATGAGAAGATGTACTGACAAAGAACACAAAAGCCACTAAAAAAAATGCTTTACTTCTTAAAGGAAGGATTTAAAGTATTACCTTGAAGCTGACATATTGTAGATGGTTTGAATGTCTTTTAATAATCTGTTTGATCAGCTCTGGATGTGTAGCTTTCAAATAAGATGTAGCTGGCTGATTCAGTTCAAATTCAAAGCACCTCCACAAGTCAGGCATGTGAAATACCTGGTTCCAGTTGCGGCAAACTTGAGAAGCATGAGCCCGATCAAGAAGAGGCAAGTATTTAAATATTTGGAGAATAATGTCCTGAAGGAGATTACCCCAATCACAAATCTGAGAATGTTCATTTGTAGTCCTCAGTTTCTTGGATCTCTCTGCAGTACCTTCTTCTGATGAATTTTGGCCACTATCTCCTCCTCCTCGTTTCATCCTATTCAGAAAAATGCATCATATTTTCCCCATTCTACTTATTTTTGAATACAAATAAATCCAAAGATAAGTAATCTGTCACTGAGAAGTATAAATGCATGTTACATATATAAAAACATAGAAATGCAACAAGAACTGGACCAATAATTCAAGAAGAATATCAAAACAAAATAAAATGAAAAATGCTAATGAAGGAAGACCAACTGATTTTACATATTCTATACCTTTTTGACAGGTGACTTTAATACAACTTAGGGAAAAAGCTTATTGTGATTTTTGAAACTAAACCAAAAATTACTATTTCAAAAGCTGTAGTCAAATAACTAAAAGGAATACAAAAGGGAACCTACAACAACACTTTTTAAAGGTTCTTTGAAAGTCATTTAAGGGGAGTAAGATGCTTCAGGGCTCCATCCCCCCACAGAGACTCTGAACAACCAGCAAGAACTGACAGAAACATCTTTCTCAAAACTCCAGAAAACAGTTAAAGGACTCCAGTAACAGAGTGAGTGCCAAATCAAGAACTATTTGAAAGCTGGAGCATCTCCTGTGCCTGGAGGACCCCTCCCCCACCAGTTCGTACAGAGCTAGCCCACAATCCTAGTGCAGATTCCAGATCCCAGTTCCAAAGGGAGCAGACTAATCCTCATGCACATTCTGGGAACATGTATGTCTGGCCCAATCTGTCTGGTGGTGGCCTGAGGGCTCACCATCCCAGAACTTGCTCTCTGTGTAGAAGGTGGCTCACCCTGTTCTCCTACAGAAGGAGCTATAGTGGCTGCCTGAGGCAAGGTACTGCTGCTTAAGGAAATATAGTGCAGTGCCCAGTAGCATGAGTGAGGAAATTATTTTCTAGAGAAAGAGGGCATTCAGAACCCTATAAACAGGAGAATTCCTAAGGCCATGCACATGCCCAAAACAACAGGGATGTACAGATAGGAACAGGGAGGCTCCTATATTTTGACCTCAAGTTATTTCCTAAATTCAATGTATGGAAAAGTCTTGAAGGAGAGCACTCCTTGAAAGAGGCCAGTCTGCGGAAGGTGTTCCCCCCGACACACACACCCCTATTTTTTTTTTTTTTGTTAGCTACTGGCCAACAAAAGTCTAGATTTCAGCCACAACACATTAAAATATCAAGATGTCCAAGTTTCAACAAAAGGTCACAAAAGATACAAAGAAACAGGAAGAAATGGCCCAGGCAGAGGAGATTAAAGCATTAGAAACCATCAATGAGGAGGACCAGATCTGGGACATACCAGCCAAAGACATTTCTAAAAATGGTGCTAAATATGCTCAAAGAATTTTTTTTTAATCAAGAAAACAATAGATGAACACAAAAGGAATATCAATAGAGAGATGGAAATTACAAAAAGGGTTCAAACAGATCTAAAGGCCACAGTAACAAAAATTAAAATTCCCTAGTGGGGTTCAACAGCAGATTGAAGCTGGCAGAAAAAAGAATCAGAGAACTTGAAGGTAAGGTAACTGAAATAATCCAGTCTGAGGAGAAGGAAGCAAGAATGAAAAAGAAAAGTGAACACAACTTGAGGAATCCGTGGGACACCATCAAGCATACCAAATATGCTTTGCGGGAGCTCCAGAAAGAAGAAAAGGGAGAAAATGGGGCAGAGAGAATATGGAAAGAAATAATGGCTGAAAACTTCTCAGTAAGACTGTTGATGTCTCATCAGATATGATATCATGGTGGCAAGAAGGCAGTGGGGTGACCTTTTAAGTGCTGAGAACAAAATTTACCAACAAGAATTCTATATCCAGCAAAACTGTCTTTCACAAATTAAGGACAGATTAAGACATTCCTAGATAAAAAAAAAGTTAGCTGAGTTCACCACCACTAGACCAGGCCTACAAAAGATGGTGAAGAGAGTTCTGCAGGTTGAAAAGAAAGGACAGTAGAAAATAGATCAAAGCCAAATGAAGAAATAAAGATGTCCAGTGAGGGTAAAGACATGAGACAGTATTATTGTATTTTTTGGTTTGTAACTCCACTTTTACCTTCCTACAGGATCTACAAATGCATAAAAAGTAATTAGAAATCAGTGGTTTTGGACTCGGGTATAAACATGTGACTTGTGACAAGAACTACATAAAGGTGAGGAGATGGAGGGGTATAAGAACATAGTTTGTGTAATAGAACTTAAGTTGGTATCAAAGCAAAGGAGACTGTTATAAATTTAGAATGTTAAATTTAAGCCCTATGGTAACTACAAAAGAAAATAGAGAATATGCACGCTCGTAGAGACAGAATATTAGAGTACAGACTGCAGTGATGAAGGGGCAGAGTTAATGGGGAGTTAGTGCATAATGAGTGCAAGTTTTCTGCTTGGGGATATGAGAAAAATGTTAGTGATAGAAGGCAGTGAAAAGTACCAGAATATCATGAAAGTGATCAATCTCTTTAATGGTATGGCTTGAGAATAGTTGAGATGGACACATTTATGTTGTATATATTAATTAAAATATAGTTGAGAATAGTTGAGATGGACACGTTTATGTTGTATATATTAATTAAAATTAAAGTAAAAGAACTAAAAAGACCATGACAAATGCAATACATGATCCTGGATGGGATCTAGCAAGGGAGAAGAAGAAAAGGCTCAAAGGGGCATTACTGGCACTTGTGAAAAAAACTGGAATACAGCCTGTAAGCTACTTTGTATCTTGAAGTTGATAACTTTATATCTTTATCTTGAACTTGATAACTGCACTTAGGTTAATATACGTTAAGTGAATATCCTTATTTGTAGAAAATATACATGGCAGTATTAATTGTTCAAGGAGCATCATGTATACAACCTATACTCAAGAGTTCAGAAAATGGAATGTAAATAGGCAAATTAACAGAATGATATAGCAAATTTGACAAAATCTTAAAATTGGTAGATCTGATTATCTAAGGGAGTAGGAGTGTGTTGGAGTTCTCTGTATAGGGTTTGTATTATTTTTGTAACTATCTTGTAAGTCTAAAGGTAGTTCAAATTTAAAATGTTTTTTAAAAGTTGTTATGGATTAAAGATCTAAATTAAAATATATCTTTTAAAAGCCATCTAAGGATAACTGCTATATGCGAGCTCTTGAAATCAAGGCAGACCAGGCTCACAGAAACCCACAAAGAGGATCTGAATTAAGAAGCCCTTCCATACTGAAGGGTCTGTGATGTGCTGTTAGGCATTTCCAACCTCTGCTTAAAATAAGCAAACCCATCCCTACTATGCAGTAGTTGGTCTGGTATATGGTTTTCTACTTCTAACACATCACTTACTGTTGCAGTGTTTTCCCCAAGTTGTACTTCTGAATGACGTATGTTTATTCTGCTTATTCTCACTATCTTCATTCCATTTGTTTCTTGAAAAATAGTCTTTTTGTGGCAAAACAGTTATTATAGTTAAAGGCTCTGGAACGAAACTCCCTGGCTGAATCCTGGCTGCACTTCTCACTGGCTATGTGGCCTTGAGGAAATTACTTGACCTTGCTGTGCTTCAATTTATAAAATGGGGATATCACATATGATTGTTGTGAGGAATTAAATAATATTATGGTTTTTGAAAGAAGATGAGGGTTTAATTCAGAGTAAGAAAGTGGTCCAATATTAACATTAAAGTGCTAAGAAAGTAAAAAACAGGTTACCAAACAGAAGGCAAATAATAATCCTATTTTTGTTTTCTTAAAACTGTGTGTGTGTGGGGGGGGGAGTTTTTATATGAGAAACATATATTAGAAGTAGATTCACCAAATTATTACAGTAACTAAGAGTGGGCAGTAGGATTACAGGAGATTTTTGTCAGTGCTTTTCATTTCTATATTTTATGCATTTCTTTTAACGTCAATACGTTACTTTGAAAAGATTAAAAGGTCTTATGTTGATTTGTTTGTTGGAAAGTGAGTATTGCAGGCTGTGAATGAAATGTTAGGGTAACTAAAGACCACCCACTAGTACCTATTTAGTTTAGAGCCTACAATACTTTTGTCTCTAGAGAGTAGTGGTTTAGACCTAGACTTGGGCGCACAGCGTTTCAAAAGAATGGCTTGTGGTTACCAAATCCCTTCTGGCACATCAAGGTATGGAAATTTCTCTATGGTTCCTGAATAGGAAGAAGCACATATGCATGACTCCAAATATGTCTATATTTCTTTCCAGTAGCTAGCAAAACTTGTGAAAAATAACTGGAAGCTGGAAAGTAAAGGCAGAATCGCAGCGGCACTTGGCCTCCAGGCCATGAAAATGCACCCAGGAGGTTTTAGCACCTGTGCAATAAACTGCCTACTCCTCATTGCTCCTACTTCCAAGTACCTGAGTTAAGTGAAGTAAATGATATTTATCCTGAGAAGAGAGAGAGGGAGAAAATAGAATACAAGAGATGATAATTGGGAAGCGGGTGTGGCTCAATCCATAGAGCTCCCATTTACCATATGCTCCTTGTGAGGGCAGGCCGGCCCGCGCAGCGCGCTGGGCTGATGCAGAAAGACCTCACAGCAAGGGGGAGATAAGCAGACACAGAAAAAACACACAGCAAAATGGACACAGCAAACACAAGCAGCAAGGGGGGGATAAATAAATAAATAAAGAAAAAAAAAAGATGATAATTAAGAGGGTAGTTTTATGGAACTTACATGTAACTTTTAACATATTTTGAAAAGTGTATTTAAAGTAAAGGTATAATTTACAACATAATCTTTAAAATAAAAAAACTCTCCTAGCAATAATGTCCCACATGAGTTTGAGATTACACTGTTATTATGACCCATTTTTCTGCTTTAACTTATCCTAAAGTCTTACTTTAATTTTCGCATATAAATTTTGGGTCAAACAACAAAGAGTTTGCTACCCAGGACTTACCATTTCTCCGACTACCTAAAACTACTCAGAATTTCAAGATACAGAGATTCACAACAGAATACAGCTATCTTTATAATTTCTACTCCTGATTTCTGAAGAAAAGTCAGAACTACTCAATTCAAAGCTGGAATTATTAGTTTTACTTTAAAGTATATAGACATATAAACAAAAATAAAATGGTATTGGGGTGGTAGTGATGATAGCACAACACTGTGAATGTAATTAATATCACTGAATTATATACTTGAAAATGGTTAAAATGGGAAATTTTATGCCATATACCTTATACTACAATGAAAAAATTTAAAACCAGTAAATTGTACACTTTAAATCGGTGAATTGTATCACAGGTGAACTATATCACAATAAAGCTGTTTAAAATATATCAATTAATAAAATGATAGCCTTATTCACACAGTTATCTTTGCTAAAACTTCGCTGATCCTAACAGATACTTATTTTTGTCTATTTTAGCCCTGTTTTATTTTTATTTTATTTTAAAGATTTATTTATTTATTTACCGCCCCCCCGCCCCCCCCC